>CM040127.1:168088899-168303762 GCA_022559845.1 Amorphophallus konjac
AATCCTTGGTGGCGATCACGGTTAGTATTTCTCATCCTTTCATCCCCCTTGTCTTTGATTCACATGTTCATGCATGTATGTATTTAAAAGGGGCGGGATAGGAAGCTAATCTAATTAAAAAACAAATCAACAGCGAGGAAGAAAGCGGTGAAGAAGGAGAAGGAGAAGGAGAAGGAGATGAACCACCGCCCGCGGCGGCGATGCTCCCCCGTGCCGGCCAACTGCGGCGGCCACGGCAGCCAAGGCCTCGACCACAAAATCAGAAGCACAAGAAGGTAAGCCTCAAACCCTTTTCCAATTTTTATTTATTTTAGTTTCATTTTTTCCTGATTTTCCATAGCCCTCGGGTATAAACCCTGCAACCCAGAAAGAAGGCGCCCTCAGGGGCGTCGCGATATCAAAATACACGCCCAACCCAAGGGCGTTAATTATATTATTTTTTTTATGAAAAAAACAATTAACCCCATAAGAACACGCCCTAAAGCATGTCGCCCAATTAAATTTACATATTATGCTGTTAATTTTCGCATGCTATTAATTTTATTCCATTTTCTGAAAAATTGGAAACCACGCCCCACACCAGGGCGTCAATTCAAAATAGACGACCAAACCAGCGGTCGCCCATTCATTAATTATTTGATTAATTAACGAACCCAAATAGAAAATGCCCTACTCAAGGGCGTGAATTGAAAAACCTTTAGGATTTTTAGAAACTAACCACAAACACACGCCCAACACAGAGGCATTTCATAGATGAAAAACGAGCTAGGGTAGGTCGTTATCTAGAAGCTCAAACAGAACCACGCCCCTTAAGGGCGCTACTTCAACAAAAAATGACCTGAGGAAGGTCGTTACTTCAATAACACCAACATTCAACGTGGGGCAATCAAAATGAAATAAGCATGAATAATCACAACAATTAAACCAACAATTCTTATTTTATGCATGCAGGGGCTGATGAGGACGCGCATTTCATGGGTCATGGTCCGGGCAGCTTACTACGGCCTCCCCGAGTTCCAGAGAGAGAGGGTAGATGCGATGGGGTTCGGGGCCTTCCTCAGCATAGAGCCAGTTAGGCCAGACCTACCACTCATTCAGGTTCTACGGGAGAGATGGGATAGGACCAGCCGGGCATTCCTGATGCCTTGGGGACACATGATTCCTACCCTAGAGGACGTGGCCAGGATTACAGGGTTGAGGGTAGACGGAGAGGCTGTGAGTGGGATTACCTACCCAGACTACACCGAGCATGCCCAGAGGTTGCTAGGGCTGGAGATGGTTTACGAGACCCCTAGCGAGTGCAGGACGATCTTCCGTACCGACCTCACCACAGTGATGGGTTTAGGGAATGCTAGGCACAGGTCAGGAGAGACCCTAGAGCAGTTTTCACAGAGGCTGATAGACGGGGCTAGGGCAGTGTACTGCCAGGACCCGACCGACAGGGAGAGAGTTGACCTAGACTTGAGGAGGTTCTTGCTACTGCTACTGGGGAGGCTATTGCTCGGGACAAAGGGCGATGTTATCAACTGCCGATTTCTAGGGATACTCGAGGACCTGGAGGCAGTTGGCAGCTACGCCTGGGGAGCGGCTCTGCTGGCGCACATGATGGCTGACCTGTCCACAGGGACAGGGCGAGAGACGACCGTCAGTGGCTTCTCAACTTTTCTTCAGGTATGCATTTTTCATTTTTCATTTTTTTATGTATATTTTTATATGCGTGTGAATGCCTAACTAATGTAATGCATGGATGCAGGTTTGGAGTCACCTCTACATGCCGATGGGGCGCGCTGACCCACGGCCTGGGAATGAGGGAGCTTTCCCTCTAGCACGGCGCTGGGTGCCGATCGTCTTTGGCGCCCCGCTCGGCTACGAGTTATGGGTTCTACGGAGAGAGCTCCGCGACTTCCCTCCCTCGCTGGTATGTATGAATGCTATGCATCTTTCTTTTGCTTTTTACTTTGATTTTATGATGATGACGATGAAATGATGATATGTATGTTTATGAATGCAGGTGCAGTGGAGACCCTATGAGGGGATGACAGACGAGGGCCAGCCTTGGGTCGTAGCGGGCCGACCTCGCTTTGAGCGTGAGCTTTGGGTTCACTGCTTGAGCGAGATTGAGCCGTTACGACTTAGATTGGTGATGAGGACGCTGGGCCTCCACCAGGAGTGGATTGAGATAGGCGAGCCGCGTGGCATCGGGAAGAAGACTCGCGGTCGTACAAAGGCGACCGACTGGAGGGTACGATTCGAGGAGCAGCACACCGACTGGCAGCGTGGCGGTACCAGAGTTGCCTCTCGCACGACTGAAAGCTCCGAGTACCTCCGGCGCTACTGGGAGGTATACGCCGGCCGACCCCAGATGAGGGTCTTAGGGGTATGTATGAATGCACTTATTTCTAAATTAAATGCGAATGCAAATGCTTATGTGACTATCATGCGACTAATATGTAATGGATGCAGGATGCGCGGGACATAGCGGCGATAGATGCCCAGGCCCACCTACACAGCCTGGAGGACCAGCTAGCTGCCACACGGGCAGACCTAGAGACCCTGGTGAGTGTTTAAATTATTTCTATATGCAAAATGTATTTTGTTTTTGTTGGATTATTGATGATTAGCCATTGACGATCTCAATGAATGCAGCGTGCCCAGCAGGGAGCAGTGAGGAGAGACCCAGGGGAGGCCTCCAGCTCGAGAGGGCCCAGTGCGGAGGTGACTGCACTGGCAGAGCAGCTAGCAGGAGCAGTGGCACGAGCCGAGGCAGCAGAGCGCGACCTCGCTTCACGGGTAAATTCCAAAACACCAATCCATTCAAATATTGATTATATAATTGCGCACTGATGAAATTCATTTTACAGACTGAGGAGCTTCGAGCCGCTCTCACTTGCGTCTGCGAGGGACAGCGGGCGATGACTGCCCAGGTGAGTTTTTATTTAGTCATGTGTTGCTTTATTTTAAAAAAAGTTGAATAGTTGATGATTTGTTACCTGTTTACAGAGCACACAGCTACGGGCGGCACGTACCGAGTTGGCGATCCGCGATCAGCGGATCTCAGAGCTTGAGAGGTCCCTGAGGCGACGAGAGGAGCTTCCTCAGGACGTGGCCGAGCTGCGGGTGGCTCTTGAGCTGGAGAGACGGGAGCGTGCCCGGGAGCGCGAGGAGCGTGCTCGTGAGCGGGAGGAGCACCAGGCGGAGCGTGCCCGGTTCCAGGAGCAGGTGGCGGCACGTGAGCGAGAGCTGGCGGATTCGAGGACCCAGTTGATCCTTTCCCAGGAGCGGCTGCGAGTGTCCGAAGAGCGTCTCCAGCGAGGACGCGAGCGAGCGCGGGCTGCGGGGTACTCCTTCACCAGCTCCACCTTCATGGCGGGTTCTTCCCTCCGAGAGAGGAGCGAGGCAGGGGGACGCGTTCGGGTTCCGGCTTCTTCACGGGGGCCCATGCCTCCTCCACCAGTACCAGCTCGGGACGGTGAAGAGGAGGTTGAGAGTAGGAGAGAGGAGGGTGGAGGCGAGAGCTGAGAGACTTACTTGTACTCCTCCACCCTCACACTTGTACATGATAGCCATGATAGATATATATATATATAGATCGAGATTTTTGTTACCTGAGCACTTTGTGTGACTGTGGCCTCGCGTTTGTGTACCTTCTTCTTTCCACGTTCTTCGTGTTTGCTTTACTTTACCCTGTACCTGCAGCTGTGGTTTTTATTTGAACAAAACAGGTTAATTCATCTGTTCGACTTGGCCCCTTGCCCAATAAGCAAGGGGTGGCAATATTTTGACCTTAATGACGGGTCAAGGGGCCAAGCCTTTAATCTAGATAAGGCAAAATGAAATAGCTGATAACGGGAGATGCATCATGCAAGGCACACATATGCAAACCATAAATAAAAGATGCCCATGCACAAGAATGCAAGCATACTTGGAGAATGCCTTTTTTTTTACTCACTCATTTATTATTATTTTTCTTTTTTTTTGTTTTTCCTGAAAAACGCGCCTTCGAATGGGTCGTTATTCACATAAAAGACGCCCTATAAGACGAAAGTGAAATCGATTTTTTGAGAAAGTGACGACCTGCGCAGGGACGTTATTTGGAAAGAGACGACCTAAACAAAGACGTTAATTAAATAAAAAGTGCCTTAGCCAAAGGCGTTAATTGAATTATTTCTGCAAAAAAAGTTGTCAAGGCTATCAAAACCACAGGTCTTACACGGTCACCATCTAAAATTCATTAACCTTTCTTGAGTAATTAAAAGGGGGTCGATGTGCTTATAGTTGACCTGTATTCGAGATTTTGCATAGTGCAATTCCTTTAGTCCGTCTTTAACCATCCTGCCAGTTCGTGATTTTACCACATAGAAAGGATGGAAGAAAAATATAAGGGAAGCCCATAGGGGATTCTGAGATGCTTAAGGCAAAGTTAACTCCCCTACCCTATGCCTGTTGGGGTTCGGTCTTTGGCGTAGGGAAATTGTTGCCTTTTTGCCCTTGTTATATTGCATGCATACGCCCAAGGTTTTCCTTGCGGGGACTTTGCCCTCTTGACATGCTTTTCTTTTCATAACTTGACTTTCACTTTGGAATTGATTTTCATTGATGAAAATAAACCTAATTGTACTTGGACTTTTGTGGCATTTGTTCCCTTTTAGGCCCTGACTTCCACCTACTAGGGCGGCGGATAGGCTTGGCGCATCTGCCTCGAGGTCTCCCTTCCTCCCTTATGGGCCGAAGAAGAAGAGAACGGGTATTGTCTTTCACTTTTAGTCAGGTTTTTTGACTTTCCGTCAGATTTTGCACTGCTTGATCTCAAGAATAAAGCGTGTAGTGTGTGTGGGAGTCAACCCCCTTTTAAGTTAGCAAGACTGATGAATGAATTCTGAATTTTGACCTTTCGGACATTGATCCTTCGTGTGCCATGGCACCAATTCTGTTCTCTTTTGATTTTGAAGAATTTCTATTTTTGTTTGCTTTTTGGAGTTCCTATTTTTTTTATGGTTTTCGGAGATATTCCTTTTTCTTTGGATTTTTGAAGACATATATTTATATTTTTTTTGGATTTTTGAATCAAAGGTAGTATTTCTTAAGATACAAACCATTCCAAGGATGAGTTAACTCTTCCCCTTCAGCATTAATTAGTTTATAAGCATTGCCAGGATAAACATCTTTTATGATAAACGGTCCTTCCCAATTGGGTTGGAGTTTTGAGCGAGGGCCACCCGGCTTTACAAAAATTCTTTTGATTAGCATCTCACCGGTTTTAAATTTTCTCTCAATTGCTTTCTTTTGATAAAAATGTGAAAGCCTGTTTTGATAAACGCGCGCATGCTCAGCGGCGACCATACGCTTCTCATCTAGGAGTTCCAACTGGGCAAGGAGTGAATCACGACGTTCATCCATAGAAAATTCCTTATCCAATTGTACTCGCAGAGAGGGAATGAGAATCTCATAAGGGACTACCGCCTCCATTCCATAAGTAAGGGCGAAAGGGGTTTGCCCAGTGGGGGTACGAATGGAAGTACGATAGGCCCAGAGAGCTTCAACTAGCTTGTCTGGCCAGTCTGAAAATTTATTAGCCTCACACGTTTTCTTAACAATTTTGATCAAAGTTTTATTAGTTGCCTCTGCCTGGCCATTGCCCTACGGATAATAGGGAGAAGAATGATGCAATGCAATGTTATACCTGTTGCAGAGATCCTTGATTTCTGAGAGATAAATTGGGGTCCATTGTCGGTGACGATGGTGCTCGAGATACCGAACCTTGTGATGATGTTCTTCATTATGAATTTGCAGATTGTTGACGCTTTAATCTCCACGTAAGCTTCTGCTTCCGCCCACTTGGTGAAGTACTCCGTTGCCGTAAGGATGAATGATTTTTGCTTGGTCAGGAGGTTCGAATCACCAAGAGGTCCAATGATATCAAAAGCCCACATGGAAAAAGGCCATGGGGAGGACGTAGGATGGAGTGAAGAAGCAGGAGAATGAATTTTGTCGGCGTGTAGTTGGCACTTAACACACCTTCGAACATAGATGGAACAATCCTCTTCTAGAGTCGGCCAATAGAAACCTAGCCTAAGAATCTTCTTAGCTAGCATCTGGCTATTCACATGACCACCACACACTCCAGAATGCGCCTCTTCCACAACTTTCCAAGATTCATCATCATCGAGGCATCTTAATAAAACACCGGTGAGCCCTCTTCTTTAGAGCACATCTCCAATCAGAACATATCGTTGAGCCACTCTTCTAATTGCTTTCTTCTCTTCTGCAGTGGCTTCTTCGGGATAGGACTGATCATTACAATATCTGGCAATCTCATAATACCAAGGCTTCTCTTCGTCAGCCAATTCTTCTTCCCAGTCCAAAAGCATGACCTCTTTTCCTTTAAGAGATTCCTTCTGTTTAACCTTCTCGAGCACCTGATCCCTAATATCAAGGAATGCGCGATCCTTAATAGCTGGGGTGTCACGCTGATGAATCAGGGGAACATGAAAATCACGCTCAGGAGGGAAGACTAAAGCGGAAGCTAAAGAAGCAAGAGCGTCAGCCAAGATGTTCTGACTACGCGGGACATGAATAAAGATTAATTTAGTGAAGAGTTTGGCATAAGTTGAAGCGAGTTCCTGGTAGGGCTTGAGCTTAGGATTGATAGTGCGGCACTTGACAAGCACCTGGCGCAGAATAAGCTGACTATCACCCACAATCCTCAAATGGGTGACACCATATCGATGAGCGGTTTGAAGACCGGCCAAAAGAGCTTCATACTCAGCTATGTTATTGGTGACGGGGAAAGTGAGCCGAGTAGCAAATGGGATGGTGACCCCTTCTGGTGTTAAAAGAACCATGCCGATCCCTCTTCCTTGAGAATTAAGAGCTCCATCAAAATGTAACGTCCACATAGGATCGTGGGGTTGATTAATGGACATTAATTCTTCATCTGGGAACTCCGAATTGACAGGATCAAAATGGGGGAGAGGGTGATGAGCAAGGTGTTCGGCAATGGCGTAATCTTTGATAGCTTTCTGTTGAATGTAAGTGATATCAAATTGAGAAAGGAAACTCTGCCAGCGTGCTAATCGATCAGTGAGGACAGATTTTTCAAGGAGGAATTTAATCGGATTCATGCGAGCAATGAGGTGAACCTCATGAGCTAGAAAATAATGTTTTAACTTCTGAACTACCCAAACCAAAGCTGCACAAGTTTTCTCCATGGCTGAGTACCTCTGCTCACAGGGGTTAAGAAGCTTAGACAAGTAGTATGCTGCCCTCTCCTTACTTTCTTCATCCACTTGAGCTAAGACAGCACCTACGGAGTCATCCAGGACCGAAACATAGAGAATAAGAGGTTTGCCTGGAATTGGTGGCCTCAGGACAGGAGGATTGGCCAAATAATCCTTCAATCCATCAAAGGCTACCTGACACTTGTCATCCCAATTAAACTTGACTCCCGGCTTAGTAAGCTCGTAGAACGGCCTACATCTTTGTGAATGCTGGGAGACGAAGCGGCGAATAAATTGCAACCTCCCGATTAATCCTCGAACTTCCTTCAAATTCTTGGGAGGAGGCATATCTCTAATGGCCTTTGCCTTGTTGGGATCAACTTCAATTCCCCTCTTGCTAACAATGAAACCAAGCAATTTCCCTGAAGAAACGCCAAATACGCACTTTTTGGGGTTCATTTTCAATTGATATTCTCGCGATCTCTATAAAACCTTAGCCAGAACCCCAGGATGCTCAATCCTTGTCCTTGATTTTACAACCAGATCATCCACATACACCTCAATATAAATATGAATCATGTCATGAAAAATTGCCATCATAGCCCTCTGGTAAGTGGCTCCAGCATTCTTAAGTCCAAAAGGCATGACCACATAACAATATGTGCCCCATGGTGTAGTGAATGATGTTTTCTCTTGATCCTCTTCAGACAGACGAATTTGATTGTAACCTGAAAAGCCATCCATAAATGAAAGAGTCTCAAATCCTGCCGTGTTATCAATCAGAACATCGATATGAGGGAGGGGGAAATCATCTTTAGGACACGCTCGGTTGAGGTCCCGGAAGTCTATGCAAATCCGAACTTTCCCATCTTTCTTCATAACTGGGACAATGTTAGCCACCCAATTGGGATGGAGGACAACTCTAATAAATCTAGCCTTGTGGAGTTTATCGACCTCTTCTTTCATCTTTAAAGCCATATTAGGGTGGAAACGCCTCAACCGTTGTTTGACCGGAACAGACCCTGGCTTAAGTGTAAGATGATGTTCAACGAGCGCAGGGTCTAATCTCGGCATATCCTCATAACTCCATGCAAATGTGTCCTTGTATTCTTGAAGAACTAAAATGAGCGCCTCCTCCTCGGAGGGCGGCAAATTCTGGCTAATGAGGACAATCCTACGGTCTTCCTCGGTACCCAGATTAATTTCTTTGGTAGGTTCTTCTACGGAGGCTGATGGTTCGTCGAATCTTCTCATACCACTAGCAAAAGCATCAGCCTCATCCTCATATTCTTCATAACTTTCATCCCCCTCTTCAATAGGGTCTTCATCATTCATAATTTCATAAACGCCCAAACCCTCATAGGAAGCAACAGCATCTTTAAATTCTAACTCTGGCAGGATAATTGGATCTTCCACAAACTCAGGGATTGCTAAACAAGCTTGGCATCTGATAGCCAACTCCAACAAAAATCTGCGAGGAATCTGCTTACCCTTGGATCTCTTATGTGAATCTACCCCATGAATTTTATTAGAAGAAGAGGAAGAAGAGGAGGAGCAACTAGCTTCATCAGAAAGAAAAGAAGGGGGTGAAAAAGTGGGTACAGGAGGTGATACAGAAGAAGATCCCTCGCCAGAGGGGGAAAAGAGATCTATCAAGGAATCTTGAAAGAGCGGCCCCTAGGTCGGGACGCACTCGGGAGAGAAATAAGAGGTCTCCTCAACAGAGATGGAGGATTGGAAAGTTGAAAAATCAGCGTTTTTTTTTCATTTTTATTTTTTTCTTCATTTTTATTTTCTTTTTCAAGGAGAAAGCAGTGTGATGGGAGAATAGCCGGAGGAGTGGAAATTGCAAGATTAGAGAAAGATTTAATCAATGATGGCCCTTGGGGGGGCGAGATGGAGATTTTGGAAAATTGCTCGAGGAGCGAAGGAGGAATCGGGAGAGAAACTTGGATTGAACTTGGAGCAAAGCTGATTGTAATAGGAGGCGGTCTTGGCACACGACCAAACCAATGAGAATGTAGAGAAGCAAGCACAGATGGATGTAGCGAAGTGAGAGAAAAGAGGCCGGCCCACAGCCTATCCACAGTAAAATCTTCTTCAAAGGGGACATCTGGCTCCCCAGTATCCGTATAGTCACTCAGCAGCTGCCTCTTGTCTGTGATCACTGCTGGCATTTCAATCAATTCCTGTATGAGCGGCGGCCATTCCGGATCTGTCGGCATGAAGAGGCGGCTCAAAGAAATAGTAATGTCATTCATGTCGAACCACCTGTACCAGTCACATTCTGGATCACCCATTTTCCTTCTCTTGTCCGGCCTTAAAGACTCCAGGGCTTTGTAGGTAGCCAGTGGGGCAATGTGACGGGCAAACTATCTGGCATGAACATCTTGATAGTCGAGCAATGAAGTAACTATGGTAGTCTGCTCATTATTCTGAATGCCGCCAGTAACAAAATGTGTCTTCAGTGTCCAGGAGAGTGGGTGGCGATCAGTCTTCATAGTAGAAGTCATAAATGCCCATGGCTCTTCTTTATTTTTACTTGGTCCTTTACCGCCTCGTACAAGCAATTTTTGCGGTTTAATGGGCCTAATCCTGCCCTGACAGTTGGCACCCAGGCCTTTGCCATCTTGATACCCCATTTTTAACAGAATGTTCCAGCCAGGGGTGTTAATCATGCTCTTTTTCTTCTTCCCTTTAGAAGGCAGGGGTGTCATAGCAACCGTGGTAACAGTTTCAGATTGTTAGGTTCGGTGCTGTATTCAGAGGGGGGGTGAATGAATATGGCTTTTAAAAAACAATTCGCCCAGTTAAAATTTCGCTCAATAAAAATGCTCGCTCGCAAACTAAACAAACTTGAAGGCTAATTGGGAGTAGAGAAACAAACAAGCACACAGTGAGATCACTAGAGAGCTAACAAGACAGATTTAGTCAAACTGAAAACTAATTAACTCTTCTGCACAACCAGAAGCCAAACACATGGAGCGCCCCTATGCAATCACCTAGCGGAAGCACAAATAGACAAGATAAACCACAGTGCACAAGAGGTTTTTAGGTGGTTCGGTCCAACAGACCTACATCCACCCCACACTCAAACCGAGTGTGGCTTCCACTAGCTCACGCTAGAAACAGCAGACTCAGTCTGCAACAAATGCTGCCAAACAGCTTGACCAGGGGAACAACCTCCCCTCTTCCTCCAAACCGGAGGGAACCACTAGTGACACCAGTCACTAGCAAACCAGAGACACAAGGTCTCTCTTCCTCCAGACCTGGAGGGAACCCCTGGACTTGAATCCACAAGCCCAGAACCGGAGACAAGTCTCCCTTCCTCCAAACCGGAGGGAATCAACAAGTAGCACCCAGCTACTTGCAACCGGAGATAGCAATCTCCCTTCTCCTGAACAAACAGGAGGAACCCACAAGTGACTCCAGCCACTTGGAAACCAGAGACACACGGTCTCTCTTCCTCCACACACGGAGGGAACCACCGGACTTGCTACTCACAAGCCCAGAGCCGGAGGAACAAGCCTCCCTTCCTCCAACCCGGAGGGGAACCTAGAGACCCAAGTCTCTCTTCCTCTGAACCCCAGAGGGAAGCACAACCGGAGATAAATCTCCCTTCCTCCAACCCGGAGGGAAACAACCGATGACACCCTGTCAAAGGCAACCAGAGACGCAAGTCTCTCTTCCTCCACACCGGAGGGTACCAACCACAAGTAGCACCCAGCTACTTGCAAACCGAAGACACAAAGTCTCCCTTCTCCTGAACCCACAGGAGGAACCCCGACCTCTCTACAGAGGATCGGAAATACAGTAAACCAGAAAACAAAGGAAAAACAATAAACGAAAATGACTTCAGCAAAATAGAAAGCTGAAAGATGAAATGCACAATGTGGCTCTCAACGGAGCTGACTGGCCTGGATTTGATCCACGGTCCAATAGACAGATCTTCAGGTAAGCTTTTCTTCCTCTTCTCTTCTCTTCTTCTTCTTCTCTTTCACTCTCTCGATCTCTGCTCCTCTATACTCTTCGGCTCACACTTCTATCTCTCTCTTTCTCTTTCTTCTGCTCTCCTAATCTCTCACTCTCTGCTCTTCTCTTCTTTCTCTTTTCTTTTTCTATTTGGATCGTGGCTCTCTGTATGGACTCTTCTTCTCGCCAACTCGATCACCTTCATCTGTGGACGAAGGTCTCATATATATAGCAGCAGCAGCAGCATCAGCCACGACGTGTGACCTCCACATTTCCAGCCCTAAGAATTCGGACCACGTGGCAGTCTCTCAGCAGGCTTCATTCCAGCCTCGGATCACGTGCTGCTCAGGTCACTTGGGAATATTTCTTCCTCGGACCTGCAAGGAGATGAAAACCATTACAAACTGAGGGCCACAATAACTAAATCTGCACGAAGTATGTAATAGTAATTCTAGATGCACTGAGAACGACACGAAGAAGATGAAAACAACACGAGGTAATAAGAAGGACGACACGAGATACATTGTGACAGAACAAACACAACGAAGAGACCGACACGAAGTGAAACAAGAATGACACGAAATGGCAACAAGGAGAACATTACGAGATACATACGATGACAAAGGCACGAAGTAAAGAAAACGACACGACGTAATAAACATCAAAGAGAACGGCTCGAGAACAACATGGACTGGCAACAGAAATCGACACGAAGTGGTTGCAAACAAGCAAGACACGAGGTCTACGTAAAGCAACACGAAGTGTGGTCAAAGCGAGAACGACACGAGGTCTAATGAGAAAGACCAACACGAAGACGGTGTAATCAGCACGAAGTGAAGAACAACGACACGAAGTATAGTGGTGAAAAAAACACACACTACACAGAGAACGACACGAGGTGGTGACATAGAAAGCAACACGAAGTGCTGCAATGTTCTGCACGCAGTGGAACAAAAACGACACGGAGTGAAAAGCGACACGAAGACGTGAGAAGGAAAAAGAACGACACGAAGTGAAAAACGACACGAGGTGAAAACAACACGAAGACATGAAACAACACTTAAGACGAAGTTGACACGGAGTGAAAACGACATGGAGAACATAAAACCAACACGAAGACATATCAACACGAATACGTGGACAAACAGTGACCGACACGAAGTGTGGTTACTAAGTAGGAACGACTCAAGACAGACACGGGGTCTGAAAAATAGACACGGCTTGTCACGACACGTGATGAAGCTATGTGAACAGTATAAAATGAATAAAATGAAACGAGGAACAACAGTAACCGACTCGGGTTGAAAACAACACGAAGTCGAACAGTAATTGACATGGGGTAACACGACACGAGGTAAAAATGACACGAAGACGAAATTGACACATACTGAAAACAACACGAAGATGAAGGGAACAGTGCAATGTCTAGACTTGAAGTACAGTTAAGTGTACAGACTTCACCAATGAATCACTCACTGTACAGACTTGCTATAGCAGTATGATGTACAGACTTTGATGAACAGTCCAAAGTATGGACTTTCACTGCAAACAACAATGTGTAGACTTCATGTAAAAGCCCAATGTATGGACATTGAAATCGAAGACCGATGTGCAGACTTGACATTGAAGACTAGAGTGCAGACTTTAAGTCTAACTGTGGATGTACAGACTTGAAGAATAAACCAGTGTATAGACTTGAAGATTGAAGGTGATGTATAAATCATGCACATACCAGAAGTCTAACACACACAATATATCAGTTATACACATGCATTCTCCAGATGATATACAAATCACAATCATGAAGCTATCATCAAAGCACAATGTCAGCAGATAAACTGACTGAGCATATGAAGTCCTGAATGAACATTTCAGCAGGATGACTCACAATGATTAACATCAAACACCAATCATCAAAACCAGATAAATCATTAAAACCACAGCAATGAATGCTTTATGCATCAGTTTAACATGTAGCATGACTGATCATCAAATATGACTCTAAATTGAGCAGCAGGATGACTGAACATCAGTTTAACATGTAGCATGACTGATCATCAAATATGACTCTAAATTGAGCAGCAGGATGACTGAACATTTGATTAACTCACACCAACAATCAATCAACAAAACCATCATCAAAACCACAGGGGCACAACACAGATGGCATTGGCCGTGGACGGGGGATGTCCAGCACAGATAACAGTGGCTTATTGGCAGGCCAAATAGAAGGGACTGATGAAGCCGCATGAATATCTTCCTCTGGCAGAATTGGCATGCTGGTCACCTTGATAATACGGCCCTTGTGTGGGAATTTGAGACACTGGTGATTTGTAGAGGGCACCACATCAAGCTGCTGGATATACGGGCGGCCAAGAATGCCATTAAATGTTGGATCCATGTCCAAGATGTGAAAATCTGCTGTGATGGTGGCAGGACCCAAGCTAACTTTCAATGTGATCATGCCTAGAGGAGGCTTCTTTGTGTTGTCATATGCAGTGACCGTTATGGTGGACAGCCGAATCTGGCTTTCTGGTATGCCACATAACTTCAAGGTGCTTGGTGGCAAAACATTGATGGATGCCCCAGTATCTACCAGACATTGCTTAATAGCCACCTTATTGATGTCGACTGTGATGCATAAGGCATATTTCCTTGCTGAGATTGGTGCCAATTCGTGCTCATGAAAAGTAATCGCCAGCTGACTGTTAGCAGGTGTTAACACTGTGACTATCTGCTCAACTGGAATGTCTTCATTAACCATTACCTTCTGCAGATATTCCTTTAGAGCCAGCTGATGAGTGGTGGACCGTTTGATCAATTCCAGGATCAAAATTCTTGCCGGAGTCCGGTCCAAATGCTTTAACAAATCATATTCAGTGCCCGGTAAAGACCCTTGTTCTTGCTCTTACGGCCCCTGCACGGGCTCTAGCTCTCTTTGCGGAAAAATACGGTGGAAAATCCGTCCGCTGTGGAGCGGCGCCACGCCTTGTAGTGCCTCTGTCGGGGCAAGTGTAGGAGGAGGATTAGAAGAAGAAGAAGAGGGAATGCCATTGGCAGTGTTCAACAACAGGGATGCCCCCGTAGGAGGCGTGGGAGTAATGTTTAGCAAAGATGCCCCCGTGGTAGGCATAGGAGAGTGGTTTGACGAAGATGCCCCGTCAGGGAGCGTGGGATTAGAAAGGGATACCCGAATGCGAGGAGCATTGGCGGGTGGTCTAACAAGAAGAGATCTGGGTATGAGAGGTGGGGGAACTGATGGCGGAGGAACCCTTGCCAGTGTAGGAGTGGTAGGGGGTGTAGCGGGTGCTAGCGGTGAGCGAAGTAGGAGTGGCCTGGACGGCGGAGGTATAGAGTTGGTGGTGGAAGGTGGGGTTTGTCGTGCGGTAGGTTGTGGAGGTGGCAAATGGGTAAGAAGAGAGCGGGCCAGCAAGGCCGTAGAACTGGTGGAGGTAAATGGGTTGACGGGACGTAGAAGAGGACGTCCCGATAGGAGAGTAGAAGAAGAAGGAAGGGTGCGCAAAAGGCGCGGAGGTTGATTTTGATTCGGATCATGATGAAATGCCCCGACAGAGGCATTTTCTTCGTGCCATCCCTGTCCTCTCTGCACTTCGTAGAGGGACGTGACGGGGTTCACATGCTGATTAGGGGCGTGCTCTGGCAATGGATTACAGACAATCCCCATATCCTGCTGATGTGCTGGAGCTTGCTGTGGTTGAACTTGTTGTGGAGCGGATTGCTAAGGTTGTTGATTTTGCTGTTGTCGAGAAGCCCTTCTTTCTTTCATAGCGGCTATGAATTGCCTCATCTCATCCCAATTGATGTCACCCTGGTCGTTTAGATCGTAAATGTAATCTCTAAAGTGGAAACAACGATCAAGGTTGTGACCAGGGGCGCGATGAAAAGCACAATAACGGGATGTGTCAACATTAGCGGGCCACACGGTTCTTTCCCTTGGCAAGGCGAGCAAGTTGGCGGCCATCAGAGCATTAAAAATATCGGGGAGACTTTCGGGAAGTGGAGGATAGTGGTCCCTTTTGGGGCCAAGTGGTGGTCTCCGTTGTTGTTGTTGGCCGTAGTTGGCAGGTGGGGGCATTTGATGGTATTGTGGTGGAGCTGGAAGGTCTATGCGGGGGGCTTGGTTTTGCAGCGGAGCGAAGGAGTGTTGAGGTGCGAATTGGGGTTGTGGAGTAGGGTTAAAATGAGAGTTCTGTCGTGGAGGCGGTGGTGGACGTGGGTTAGCTTGATGGTGGGGGTTGCCAACTGCGCCGCCTTGCTCATTTGTGACGGTGCCCTCAGTTGTGGGCCCGCTGTTAACATTGGTGGTTTTCTTAAACAGCCGAGGCTTCGGCACAAACATGCCCATAATGGGCGAATCCTTCATCTGTGTCTGGATGTAACGAGCCCTCTCATAGAGCTCTTCCATAGTAGTCAGCCGGTTCATGGCCAAAATATGGCGGAATTGAGGAGTTGCATTAGAAATAACCATCTTTACTTGCTCCTGTTCCGACAAGGTGTCTTTCAGCTTCTCGGCCATCGACCGCCATCTGTCAGCAAATATGATGAAATCCTCCTCAGACTTCATTTTCTCCGCAACTAAATCTGTAACGGACAGAGAGGGTCCAACACGGTCTCTATACTTTTGCAAGAATTTCCTTTGGACAACATCGAAGTCACTGGCATCAGCTGGTTCCAAGGAATAAAACCATTCGAGGGCTGGCCCCTCCAGAGATCTTCTGAATAAATAGGCCAGAGAAGCCTTGTTACCTTGCCAGAAGGAGGTCTCGTACATAAAATCCTTCAAATGAATAACCGGATTGCCAGTTCCATTGTACCGCCGAAAGTTCGGCATCTCAGATGGAGGAAGATGGAAAATTGGCAGAGTGGGGAGCGAGATTTCTGGTGCATTCTTGGCCGCAGTGACTTTCTTAAGCTGTTCTTCCATGTGGGCCATCTTCTGAAGTAGCAAAGCATTAGAGGCAGACTCAACTGGGGCTTGAACAAAAGAATGTGGTACAGGCGACCGTAGAATCTGAGGAGGTTGGGGGAATTGGTGCCTAACTGTAGAATAACTCGCCTGCTGGGCCGGTATGGCCGTGACAGGCGTTGGTGGATGAGAGGGGGGTTTATGCAAGACCGCCTGGTCGTTAACGGGGTGATGGCCACTCTCGGCTGGAGGGGGGTTGGAAGACGAAGAGGGAACAAACTCCCCTTTCAAGGCGGCCTGGACGGCTTGCCGCTGGGAATCATCCAACTGAGATAATGCATTGATTAAGTCCGTGACATTGAAGGATGGGGAAGGGTTCCCCGAAGTGTTGGAGGGCAAAGTCTGAGAAGAGGGCACAACCTCTTGAGGAGTGGTATCAACCACATGGATTTGAGGATGATGAGACTGAGGGTGAGGGTAATTTCCCTCATAATAGATGGAATCCTGGAGAGGGGTCTCATATTGACCAAAGACATTCTCGTCCTCATCATCATAAGAATACCCATAGCCTGCCATGTTGATGATCTTACCTGAACGGAGTTTCATGTTTTTAAGAGGAGAAACAATTTTATAAAGGCACTATCAAACAAACCACCACTCGATCCAAACAAGTCAAATTAACCCAAGCAAGTGTATGCAACCAAGTTGAGATGAACGCAAGGTTTTAGTGTTCTGCTTGAGATTAGAGTAGATTGAATTGTTGAATAGTTCACTTATGTTTGCAATGTGAAACCTAGTTGATCCAAGTGTAACCTCCGGGTCAACTAGATTCTTTCTCTCTCCTCACCAACAATAGGTTCTCTAAACTCCGGGTACTTCGAAGGTACAACCAGCCCGGCGTCCGTGAGGGAATCCACGGGTGCGGGGACTTATGGAGGTCTTGGAAAAAGGGATTTCCAGTCCAAAGAGATGGAATGCTCAATGGAGGGTCATCCCGATTCCAAGAGAGGTGTGTGGAATCCTAGTGTAGAGAGAGGAGGTCTCCCAACCAAATGCCACAATATGCAAAGTAATATGATCAGGTCAAAGCAATATAGGCAAGCAATATGACAATCACACAAACTATCACAGACAGTAGCAGGAAGCAAGGTTCTGTAAAACGCAGGAAAGAGACGACCTGGGGCAGGTCGCTATCAACTAAAGCAACGACAGGGTCACTGTCGTGAATCACTGCGAGAGGCTATGAGCCAGCAGCGAGAAACAGAAACATGCCTCTGGTAGAGGCGCGAAATCTGAAAGGGGCGCCTCTGAGTGAGGGCGTCAAATCTGAGGAAGCGCCTTGTGGTGAGGCGCTATGTAATAAAAGAACGCCCTGGGGCAGGGCGTTAATTCACAGGCAGAGTGATTAAAGCAGTAAGATGATGTAACGGCAGACGTAACGTAAAAGAAGACGCCCTGAATGAAGGCGTTAGAAAACGATAACACGCCCTGGAGGTGGGCGTTAATTCTCAGACAGTATAATGAACGGAAACAAAGCAGCAGATATGCTAAAAGATGCCCTGGAAAGAGGCGTTAATAAACTAAAACACACCCCTGTGAAGGGCGTTAAACCAAAAAGCACCCTCGTGGAAGGCGTTAATTCAGAGGAATATGCAAACGCAAGCTGGCTGATCCCAGAGTGTGCAGAGTGCATAGTGGAGGGTGCCCGAGGGGCACAAAGGAAAGGGTACCGAGGGTACCAAGGGGAAAGGGCACACGAGGGTGCCAAGGGGAAAGGGCACACGAGGGTGCCAACGGAGATGGTAATCAAAAGGAAAATAGTGGATGTCCCACCGTGATCGCCAATTTGTGGATGGGCATAAATCCCACACAAAATCACAAGAGAATAAATGATGTGAAAAAAAAACAAGGGGGAGAATAATGATTAATGCGTAAATAAGGGGAAGAAAAAGCTTGCACGCGGTGCAAAAATAGAGATGTGATCGCCAGAGGGGTTACCTCAATAATAATAAAAAGAGATCGCGAATACCTGGTGAAGATTGGAGCGCGGGATGATGTGAAGTTCCTTCCTCCTTCTTCAATCGGCCGGCCGATGAGAAGGGTTCTCCTTTTGATTACCTTGCAAAAAAGACAATGAAACAAAGCAAAACGAAAAGGGATCAGCCAATGTAAGTAGTATCAATCCCAAATAAAGAATATGATGTTGAAAAAAAATGAAATCAACATGCGCACCTCTTTTTGTTTTTTTTTTAAACCCCTAGAGAAGAGCTAGGGAAGGAGATATGATACGATAATGATGATGATAGGACTTAATGCAATAAGAAAGACTGACGGTGGGACGAAGGATGATATGCTCATAAAAAAAATAAACGAAATAAAAGAACCCTGCTGTCCCTGATGACAGTAAAGGGAAACCGTGTGAAGAATATGTTGATGGGAAGAAGAGGAAGCAGTGGACACGAGTGAAGTCCTATGAAAAGGATGCAGAGGAACGACCGCACAGGAAGAAGAAAGAAAACTCTGCTCTTACAGAACCTGCAATCTTTTTTTTCTGTATATGTGGGTGTTCCTAACCTTATGACGATCGATCCAGGCTTCCTTATATAAGATTCCAATCGGATGTGATCAAACAAGGGAAGATAAGAACGGGCAAGGATTATCCAGGGAAAGGATTAACATCGAGCAAGAGGTTGAAACAAGGCAAGGAACTATGAGGGAAAGATGGAAAAAGGCAGGACTCCGAAAGGTGAAACACGACCTTGCGAAGGGCGTCAATTCTTGATTTGACGACCTACACATACGGCGTTTCATAAAACACGACCCAAGCCAGGGCGTTTCTTCCTGGATTTAATTTTGGCAATAAAACCTTCCTTGTTTGAAAATCATGAGAACACGCCTAAGATCGAGGCGTTAAATTAAAACACGCCCTGAGGAAGGGCGTTAACCAATAATTAAATTGATTTTGCATTTACTTTAAAACCGGATAATACCAAGAATTTACGCCCTAACTTTTAGTCATCCTTTCTTGAGAAAACGCCCTAGACAAGGTCGCTATTTAGGTAACGCCCCTCTTCAGGTCGCGAATCACAAAAATTAAAAATAAATCAAAACCACACACAAGAAAATAGAAAAACTTCATATTATGAATATATTGAAGTTCACTTTGGGGCGTCATTATAGTGACATGAGATTTGATCAACATAGCGTCATTTTTGGCGTGTCTACATCGGGTTGGCTCCAGCTTGACTCTAAGGGTAAAAGCGTTTAAGATACAACCCATTCCAAGCGTGAGATAGCTCTTCACCTTCGGCGTTAAATAAACGATACGCGTTCCCTGGATAAGCCTCTTTAACGACGAACGCCCCTTCCCAGTTAGGTTGCAATTTAGACCTAGGACCTCCAGACCTAATGAATTTACGTTTCAAAACCATGTCACCTATTTGAAATTTGCATTCAATTACCTTGTTTTGAAAATAACGTGAGACTCTCTTTTGATAATCATGACACGTGATCGGCCGCATTTAGCCTCTTCTCATCTAAAAGTTCCAGCTGGACTAGCAACGCCTCTCGACGTTCGTCGAGATTAAGTTCCTTGTCAAGCTGCACCCTCAGGGAAGGGATCAAGATCTCATATGAAAGTGCCACCTCCATCCCATAAGTGAGAGCATAGGGGGTTTGCCCTGTAGGAGTACGGACGGAGGTACGATAAACCCATATAGCCTCTACTAATCGCTCAGGCCAATCAGCAAATTTATGAGATTCACATGTTTTTTTATGATTTTGAGAAGGATTTTATTAGTGGCTTCAGCTTGACCGTTTCCTTGAGGGTAATATGGAGATGAATGATGCAATGCAATATTGAACTTCTTATAGAGGTCCTGGAGCTCCTGTAAGACTAACTGAGGCCCATTGTCGGTGACGATGCTTCTTGGCATTCCAAACCATGAGATGATGTTCTTCAGGATGAAGCGGCACACCATGGTTGCTTTTATCTCTGCGTATGCTTCCGCCTCGGCCCATTTGGTGAAGTATTCAGTGGCGGTAAGAATTGAAGGATTTTTGCTTGATCTGAGAATTGGGATCAGCTAGCGGTCCCACAATGATGAAAGCCCACATAGAGAATGACCAAGAAGCAGAAAGAGGATGGAGGGATGAAGCAGGAGCATGGATTTTGTTAGCATGGAGTTGGCATATAAGACACCTCCGGACATAGAGGGAGCAATCCTCCTCTAGAGTGGGCCAATAATAACCCTGCCTAAGGATCTTCTTCGCTAGAGCTTGGCCATTGACATGACCTCCACACTCGCCTGAATGAGCTGCTTCAGCCACCTTCCAAGCCTCATCATCATCTTGACAGCTCATGAGCATTCCATTGAGAGTGCGCCTGTACAACTCTCCAGCAATGATGGTGTACCTCGAGGCGACTTTTCTAATAGCCTTACGCTGTTCGGCACTTGTCCCTTCTGGGAACGATCCATCCTTACAATATAGCTCAATTTCATGATACCATGGCAATTCTTATTCTTCCAAGATATCTTCTAATTCTGTCAAAGAAACTGCCTTCAAATATTTCTTCTCAGCCTTCACCTTTACAGTCTTCCTAAGGTTGTCAAACCAAGGATCCTGAAGAGAAGGGGCGTCCAGCCTTTGGACGACAATAGTCTCAGTACTCCGACTGAGAGGAAAGGATAAGGAGGAAGCAAGTGATGCTAGTGCATCAGCGAGGATGTTCTGAGATCGAGGGGTGTGGATGTAGATCAATTTACGGAATTACCTAGCCAAGAGAGTGACCAAATTTGGATATGGTTTGAGTTTCGGGTCACGAGTACGGTATGTAGACAGGACTTGGCGTAGAACAAGCTGAGAGTCTCCTATGATGTTCAAGTAACGCGCGCCTAAGAGGTAGGTGTGCTTCAAACCGGCCAAGAGAGCTTCGCACTCAGCAATGTTGTTGGTAGAATGAAAGCGAAGTTGGTAAGCGAGAGGAATCATCACTCTTTCCGGAGTGAGAAGAATGGCACCTATCCCTCGGCCTTGAGAATTGAGTGCACTATCAAAATGCAGAGACCAGAAGGGGTGGTGGGTAAGAACAACGAGATGCTCATCAGGGAACTCCTCCTGAATAGAGTCGGTGCAGGGAATAGGAAGGTGGGCTAGATGCTCAATGATGGCATATCCCTTGATTGCCTTTTGAACGACGAATGTGATATCAAACTGAGAGAGGAAGCTCTGCCAGCAAGATAACATACTAGAAAGGACGGGTTTTTCTAATAGATAGCGGATCGAGTCCATTCTAGAGATCAGCCTAACTTGGTGGGCTAGGAAATAGTGCTTCAGCTTCTGACCTGCCCAAGCTAATGCGGCACAAGTCTTCTCCATGGCAGTGTACTTCGCCTCCACCGGGTTAAACAACCTTGAGAGATAATAAGCTGCCCGCTCTTTTCCTTCGTCATCCACTTGTGCCAGGACAGCTCCTAGGGAGTCCTCAATCACAGAGATGTATAGGATCAGGGGTTTCCCAGGGACATGAGGTTGCAAAATCAGGGGATTAGATAAATAAGCCTTCAAATCCTCATAGGCCTTTTGACAATCTTGATTCCATTCGAATTTGACCCCCGCCTTTAGCAGTTCATAGAACGGACGACACCTCTGAGAATGCTGAGATATGAATCTTCCAATGAACTGCAATCGTCCAATCAGTCCTTGAAGTTCCGTGATATTCTTTGGTGGGGGCATGTCCATGATGGCCTTAGCTTTATTAGGATCAATTTGAATCCCCCATTTGCTAACTATGAAACCTAGCAGCTTCCCTGAAGAGACTCCAAATATGCACTTCTTAGGATTCATTTTCAGCTTATACTCCCTAGCTCTCTGAAGCACTTTAGCTAGAATAGCAGGGTGTTCCTCTTTGGTTCAAGACTTCACCAAAATATCATCCACACAAGCTTCCATATAGACATGCATTATATCATGGAATATAGCCATCATCGCCCTTTGATAGGAGGCGCCAGCATTTTTCAATCCGAACGGCATTACTACATAGCAGTACGTGCCCCAGGGCGTGGTGAAGGAAGTCTTCTTTGATCTTCCGGAGCTACACAGATTTGGTTATAGCATGAATAACCATCCATGAATGACAAAGCTTCATATCCGGCTGTGTTATCCACTAACACATCTATGTGAGGCAGTGAAAAATCATTCTTGGGACATGCCTTGTTTAGATCCCTGAAATCAATGCAAATTCGCACCTTTCCATCCTTCTTGATGACAGGGACTATATTTGCCACTCACTAGGGATACAAAACAACTTGAATGAATATGGCCTTATGCAATTTATCAACTTCTTCTTTCATCCTTAAGGCCATGTGGGGGTGAAATCTCCTTAGCTTTTGTTTAACGGGTGTTGCCCCTGGCTTAAGCACTAGCCGGTGTTCCACCAAAGAGGGGTCAAGACCCGGCATGTCCTCATATGACCAAGCAAAAGAATCGCTATACTCCCTTAAAACCTTAATCAGCTCTTGTTCTACTGCCGGAGGGAGATTAGTAGCAATAATGATAGGCCTAGGATCCTCATTAGTTCCCAAATTAATTTCTTTTGTAGGTTCATCCACTGCCAACGACGGCTCATCGAACCTCTTCAAAACTTATGCATACAAGTCGGCAGTGTCATCTACATCACTGTCCTCAAGATCGATCGGGTCTTTTTCATCCACGACTTCATAAACACCTAATTCATCGTCGATCCATACCCCATCTTGCTCCTCGTCTTCTTCTAGCACAATCGCCGTGGCTACGAACTCCAGGCATTTGAGAAGAGCATGACATCACTGAGCTAGATCCTACAGGAACCTATCCGAAATGGATTTGGAATGAGGCGTCGGCGGGCGCGGCTCAGTTGTGGAGAAAGAGATGGATGCACTAGAATAGGACCCTACTTCTCTAGATGTAACGGACTCTACTTCCCTAGACTCGATTGAGCCTAAATCTAACCTAGGACAGAGGAACTCTAATTGAAGGGAAGTAGGGGCCTCATGCCCCGGGGAGGAGGATGGACGGAACATTGCATAATCTTCCACTGAAATCTCCATTTTAAAATTGACATTTTTTTTGAGATCAGTAGAGAGCACGCAACAAGATGGGAATGATGGGGAAGGAGGAGGAATGACAAAAGAGAAAATGGATGGGCATAAGATATCAAAGAAGGGATCAGAGGAGGAGAACCACATGCTTGAAAGATCAATTGGTGGGCAGCGTCCACATGAACAAGTCACAATCAGAAATTCAGTTGGCGTTTCTAGCAGCAAGGGATCAATCATGATAAGAGGTGAATGGGGTACGAAATATAGCCTTTGGAAAAGTGACATCAAACGGGAAGGAGATCAAGTGAAAACAATGGGTGAGCTCCCCTCTTCCCGCAGACGGTAAGCTGGCTTTCCTTGCGTGTATTGCACAAGTCGCACCTCCATATTTCTTGGATGGTCCTCTTCATAGAACATTCTTGAAAAAGCTTCACTGAAATCAATCATATCATCCACGGGCCCCCTAGGCAGCAATGGCAGGCCAAAAAGTATGCAAGTAGTAGCTTCAATATGATCTTCCAGTCTTTAGAATCCCTTATCTTGGGATTTATCCTGACATTCACCTGCGCGATGCCTGGCTTGCGTGGTGCATAGAAATAACAGGCTGATTGCTGGGCCAGAGTGTTGGTAAGATGTTCTCTGAAATGGCTTTGACCGACTGAACCATGGAGATGCTTCTGACCTTTACCACCCTCCCTTGAAAAGGGAATTTGAGGCATTGATGGGCAATGGATGGCACAACATTAAGATTGTCAATCCACGGGCAACGCAGAATGGCTTTGAACATAGGGTCGATGTCGAGCACATAAAATTCAATGGGCATTGTCAGTGGCCCAAGTTCAGCTTGAATAGTGACCACCCCGTGGCACGGCCTTCTTGAGTTATCATATGCTGCAATGGTGGTCGGGGTAGGCCTTAGCAGATCTTCTGAAATGTTGCATGCCCTTTGAGTGTTGAGGGGACACAAGTTGATAGAGGCCCCAGTGTCTACCAATGCCGCATCTATGCTTACTTTATTCAAGATGATAGAAATGCATAGCGGCATCTGACGAGCTTCAGGTGGTGCTAGCTCGGTCTCTGAAAATGTAATAGCCGGCCCCTTGGAGATTGTGGCCAGAGCGGTTGGTAAGCTGTCCACTGCCATGTCTTCACTGACCATGACCTTTTGCAAGAAATCTCGCAGTGCGTCTTGGTGAAGCTTAGACCGCTTAATCAATTCTAGCACTAAAATTTTGGCAGGCATTCGGTCTAGATGATGTAACAAATCATACTAAGTACCCGGTAGCGGATCTACCTCATCCCTGATCAGCAGCTTGTTGCGAGGATTGGGTGCAGATGCACCAGTGGTAGGGTAGTTCCGATGTAACAAATGTCCACTCCGCAGGGCAAGATTATGGGCCGCCACGGTATCAGATGGGCTTATGGTGGGTGGTTTAATAGGCCCGATGGGGTGGACAAGAGGAGTAGGAGTAGGCATAGTAGAGACAATGGGGGTGATGGGAGTAGTGGTAGTGGTGATCGGTCGTGCTGGGAGGATGACGGGTGAAGGGTTGAACATTGGCATGGCGATGACAGGCGTTATGGGCACTTGCGAGGGAGCAAGGACGGGTGGAATGTGGACTTGTGGGGGAGTGATGGTAGGTGAAATAATGGGCGAAGCAGGCGTAAGGATAAGGGGTTTAAAAGGAACAGCGGGTGGTGTAATGGTGGTGGCTTGATGGTTTGGCGGGAGAATGACGGGAGTAGAAGGTGGAGGCGGGTTGCGGTAGGTATGGTGGAGAGCCATGAGCCATTGGACAAAAGACTCATCATCGTAAGACCACTCGACGTTGGGAGTCAGGCGTTGAACAAGGTTCACATGGGCCGGTGTCGGTGGTTGAGGTTGCGGAGCGGGTGGATGATTCGGCATGGGGTTTTGATGGATCCCCAGATCTTGTGTAGGCTACTGCTGCTATGGCGGTGGCTGCGGTGCTTGCTGCTGCACTTGCTGCCTCGGCGCTTGCCTTCTCTTCTCTTTGATTTCGGTGATAACCTTATGCATTTTTATCTCAGTCTATACGCTGCCCTTCATGCAGATCATAGACAAAATCTCAGAATTGGAAGTAGGTCTGTATCGTGTGCCCAGGCTGCCGGTGGAACATGCAATATCTGGACTGGTCGATGACCGGGTTCCAACTAGGCCATTCCGAAGGAAGTTGGAGTGCACCGATGGACATGAGAGCTGAAAATATGTCCGGGAGGGACTCGGTCAACGGAGGATATTGCGCCCTTTTTAGAGCCGGGCATTTGGGTGTGTAGCTGTTAAGTGGAGTGTCATTGTGGTATTATGGGTGTTGTTGTGGTTGTTGGAGAGCGGGGAAGGCATTTTGCGGCGCGGGAAAGGCAGGTTGGGCATTTTATGGAGCGGAGAAAACAGGTTGGGCATTTTGTGGAGTGGAGAACTGAGGGTTACGTGAGGTTTGTGGGAAGCGATGCAGAACGGATTGGTTGGGGAAAGGGAAGGTAACGGCTTGCACTTGCTCGTTGGTTTGGACTCCTTCAGTGACGGACCCCTGAGGCTTTCTATTATAATTGGGTTTTTGGGCCTCAAAGAGAGAGTGAAAGGGAGAGTCCTTAAACTGGGTCTAGATAAACCTCGCTGGACTATATAGTTGGTGTATGTGGGCGATATCATTCATGACCAAGATGTTACGGAAGGTAGGGGTAGCATTAGAAATGAGCAACTTGACCTTTTCCTCCTCCGGAATGTGACCGGGCACACGGGCAACCATTTGCCTCCATTTGTCAGCATAGGTAGCAAAGTCCTCATCGGCCTTCATTTTCTCGGCAACCAGATCTGTGAAAGAATACTTCAGGCTGGCCCGGTCTTGGAACTTTTGAATTAATTTTTCCTTGACAACTTTGAAACTCTCAGCATCTTCCAGCGGCAAGGCATAAAACTACTCCAGTGCGACTCCATCTAGCGATCGACGGAACAAATACGCCATGAGGTGATCATCATATTGGAACTGCGCCGACTCGTACATGAAATCCCTCACATGAATATATGGATTGTTGTTCCCGTCATACTTGCGGTATGTAGGGAGCTCGGATTGAGGAGGGAGCCAGATATTATGAATGCTAGGAATGGGAACATCTGCCAAACACTGTGGGCAGACCCTCTTTTGGAGAAAGTCGAGTTGCTGCTGCATGGCAGCCCACTTATCGAGGACTTCCTGCTCTCCAGAAGGAGTAGATGGAGTAAAAGATGCGGGCTCAAGGCGAGGAGCCGAAGGATAGATGGAAGGAGGGGGAGGCCTATAAGAAGGATATTTGGCCGAGGGATGACCCAAATTGGAATAAAGCGGGGCCGCCCCTTGCTGAGGGTGAACAAAATCGGCCGGGCCCATAAGGACTTGTGGCGCCGAAAGAACGGACCTGTAGGGATCAATCTGGGTAGACAAGGGGAAAGTGGTCTTCCCTTTGTCAAGAGCCTGAGGGGCCGAACCAAAGGACTGGCCCACCTCCAGATTGGAGAAGCGAAGGACCCTGGGTTGGACCGGGGTAAGATCAATAGGAGCAGGTGGAACCCCGGGCCCATCAACCCTAGATTGGGAGATGGAAGTAGCGGATGGACCTTGTGAAGTAGTGGAGGACGGGGCGACTGACCCCTGCAAGGTCTGATAACAGGCCTGAAGTTGGGCTGGATCTAACTGGGCCATCATTTGAAGAATGTGACTCGTAGGATTATTGGTGGAAGAATTTGAAAGAGTGGGCTGACCACCCTCTATGGCAGCAGAAGATGGAGGAGGGTCAGCCCCTTCTCCAGACCGAAGTGGCATGACCCTAGATGGGTCCTCTAGGAGTCCTTGAGGAAGAGAGTCCTCGTGGGAATGGAAATCGTAGGAAGGCATGGTGGAATCGAACAAACGATTAAGATAGGAGATAAAGGAGGAATTGCCCCTAGGAGATGATACTATGGACTTGAAGCAACTCCACATGCAATGTGGCACCTACCAAATAAAGACAACACAAACAACCACTAATAAGCAACCAAACACAATGACCCAAGAAGGGGGAATATGCAAATAAGAAGGAGATGAGAAGCAACCAAAATCAACCAAGTTATAATGATGCACAAATTTTGATTTGTTTTTCCTTTAGAACCTTAGTGATTTCAATAAAATGTTCTCTCCAACAATAGGCTCTTAATGGGAAAGGATAGTGGGGACTTGGTTGACTCTAGGTGTAAACTCTCCCTCACTTATGCAACCTAGACACGAGGTGGCAAAGGTACAACCGGCCTGGCGTCCATGTGGGAATCCACGGCTCACGGAGACTTATGGAGGTCCCGGATGTGGTCACCTAGTCGACCACAAGAAATATGGAGGCAAGAGGATCACACTCCAAGGTAGGAATGCAACTATGATATGAGAGATGAATGATCCTATGTGCATCGGAGTGCATGCAATTTCTAGCCTAAAAACTAAAAAACAATATGCAAACAATGATATAAATATATGCCACAACAAGGGAGGAGACCAGATAGCACACAGGAACAATAGGAATCAGCAAAAATGCAGAAATAAGAGCAATCCTCAGGATGCGTACCTATGACTGGAGAAACGGTCGTCTGGGGACCGCTAGAGGGATAAGACGATCTATCGCTAGACAGCTTTTAATCTGTAAACGGAGAAGAGGAGACCGCAGGGAACCAGAGACTAGAAACAACAGGGAATAAAATGGGAAAACTGAGGAAGACACAGGACAAACTGTGAAAAACAACTAAGAGCAGGTCTAACAATCACTCAACACGATTGGCACTCGTTGTCCCACCATGATCGCCAAAAAATAAAGGTTGTTGATAATTTGTAATGTAGATGTGTTAAGGTGTCTAAGATGGAGGTGTGATGTGTGATATGTGCTAACTCAAGCAAGCAATGACATCAAGTATAAAGCATGTGGGCATGTCATCTCAGTAGTGCAAAGAAAAGCAAATAGAAAGAACTAAACACACGCCGTGGGCATAGAGCAAAGGAAGAGATAAGTAAACACACACCGTGGGTGTGGAGCAACTAAAAGAACAAAGGAAATAAGAGGAGATGGAAGAATATGATGATAAATACCCAAGGAAGAAAGATGTGATCGCCACCAAAGCAAGTAATGCAGCAAAACTACACTACGTACCTTGGAAAGAAGCCGAGTGAAGCACACTCGCCCGCGGCAGAGAAAACTTAGGTGCAGATGAGAAAATGGTCCTGATGCGACTGCAAGGTGAAGAAAAATGGTCTACTGATAGACCGTAAAGCAACCCAAACAGTCTGGCGACGGCCGCTAAGCGCACCCAGAAAAGTGTGATGTGGAACTTGAATCTCCACCCCTCCTGGCCGGCCAAAAGAGTTGGGCCTCGTGCAATGAGCTCTGTAGACTTGCAAAAGAGTGTAGACACAAGAAGAAAGGAACCCAATTAGCCCTGGAAGAGTGTAGTATCTATAGTGCAATGAAACTAATATGCATAAAAGGAAAGGGGAATACCTGGGGGTGGTGGTGATTTTTTAACCCCTATGGGGTGTGAAAATAGTAGGAGGATGTTTAAAAACGTGATGTGAGTGCAGAAGAACGTGGAGGAAGAAATGCTATGATGATGCAAAGAAGACGAAGACTAAGTGAGAAAAGACACAAAAAAACAACTTAAGAAACCAGCTACTCCCTGGACCAGACGGCCCTAGGACGCAGACACAAGCTCCCCCTGGTTGGTACTTGCTCCAGGATGTGACAGCACTTCGTTCCAAGCTCCAGAAATCTTCTCCTCAAGCAGTGAAGTCAAGGGTTCTATTTATATACCCCCTCAATCTTAGGTCAAGCTGGAGGGATAATAGAACGAAAATAGGGATGAACTTCGATAAATCTCGAAGATAATACACCCAATAGTCCATAGAAACAAACAGATGCTTCTAAGGATCAACACTTAGAGAGAAAACACCGAACTAAGGACTCTAGTTCGACCACGGTCGGCGAGAGGAAGATCAGCAAGAGCAGGACTCTCTGTCTCCCCTAACGGTCTTGCGATAGACCGCAAGGCATGGAAAAATGGTCGAACGATAGGCTGCTAGGCTCAGTCATCCACAAATAGATAAGACCAAAGAAACCCAACGGGACTCTATGTCTACCTAGCGGTCTAGCAAAGGACCGCCAACGCCCCTTTAACTGTCGTGAGATAGACCGCAAGTCTAAGAGATGTGGCAGAAGAGATAAAGATAAATAAATCTCCGATTAAATCCACAATAAAATCCTTATTAGCCCTTATCTAGGCCCAATAAGCCCAAATGATGAGAAAAGAAGGAGCTAGGCCCAACCAGGGAGAGCAACCCATAAAATAAGCCCAAAAATGACCCAAAAGTGGCCCAATAACCGGCGAACAACCCGGGACATCATGAAATAAGATAATGAGATGCCCCAACTCATTAGTCATAAAACGGCTGTCAACAGATGTTGAGTCAGCATTAACATCCATGCATTTGCATTGCTAAAAAAGAGATCACATTTTCACTAAATCAAAAACCATGTACATGCATGTCTCCACACATGAGGAAGGAGAAAGAAAAGGTACATCAAGCGGGTCCCTCTCCTAGACCACCGCTTTCTCCCGGCCCCCTCATGCCTCTTCACCGACGAACCCATAACCGTGCTCCCCACCTCACGGTTGCGTCGGCGCCGCTCGTCCTCCTCGTTCCTCCGCTGGCCAGAAGAACCGGTAAGATAATCTCGGTGTCCGCTCCGTGCGACGCTCTATGACGCACTATGCAAGGATCATCTGCCCACCAACCGGAATGCTCTCTCCAGCACTCTAATCTCGGCCCTTAGCTCTCTCACCTCTAGCCGGGAGTCCGTCGCCTGTGTCGCTCCAGTCCTCAGTCACTCCACCTCCGCACAGAGATGGGCCACCTCTGCTACCTCTGATCAAAGTCACTCCGCCTCGCTCAGTGCGGCTGCTAGCTCTCTAGTCTATATTAGCATTCATCATGGTCAGTCATTTGCATAACATAAGCATTTAAAGTCAAAAAGGAAGTTTGGGTGGTCTTTGCTTACCCTCTCTGCGAGGGTGGTCATGGCCTCCTCGGCCCGAGCAACTGCCCGTGCGAAGTCATCATCCCGCTCAGCACTGTCCGCCAGTGGTTGGGAAGAAGAGGATGGAGCGTCTGGTCCCTATCTCTGTGCTCCCTCGGCCCGCTGCATTTAGAAGTCAAGTTAGTCAGTCAAGTTCATAAGCATTGCATATTAAGTATAAGGTTAAGTAAAGCTTACCAGAATCTCCAGCGCGTGCTGGAACTCATCCCGCTATTGAATGGTAGAGTGGAGGAGTCCCTAGAGCTCTGACATCCGTCCCTGAGGGTCTAGCTGCATATAGAAAGTCAAGTCATCAGTGCATTATAAGTCATTAGGGAAGCATAACTCTAACAGTCGTACCGGTCGTCGGGTGCCATGGAAGACATGATCTCCGTAGCGTCTGGCGTAAGCCTTCAGGTAGGCCTCGTCGCTAGTGGCTCGGGGTCGCACTACCCGACCTCGCCTCGTCCAGTCGCGTTTCTGGTCCACCGCCGGGGTGACCCAGTCGATCTCGCCAATCAGTCCTCGAGAAGATAGCCCCACGTGCTCCTCCTCTCGTGTCGGGAACTCCACCTCTGGTTGGTGGACACCCCTCGTCCTCATCACTAGGTAGTAGTGTAGTGGCTCGATGATGTTGTTGCAGTGCGGCCACACGTCTCGTCCCGCGTATGCCTGGGCTACCTCTACCCAGTGCTGTCCCTCGTGACCCTCATCACGGTACGATGTCTAGCGCACCTGAGTATAGAAAGTGATAGAGTCAAGTGTCAGCATCCAAAGCATTTTAAGTGCACTTTAGAAGTCAAGAGTTTTGAGTCTTACCGATGCATAAGGCAATGTGTCAATGTTATCCTGGATCGCCCGTGCTAAGCGTCGTAGTGACCCGGTGTACCGTATCACCATCTACCGCCTCGCGATGGGTACTCAGTCCTACTGAACCTCCTTCCCTCTCCCTAGGCCTGGGAGGTACATGTAGGTCCATACCTGCATTGTCAAATGTCAGCATGTAGTAGTCTTATAATCATAATTGCACAAGCATTTAAGGTAGATGGGTTACCTAAAATAGAGGTGAGAACCCTCCCAGCATCGTCTTCCAGTAGGTGGTGCCGAGGGAGTCGAATAGGAAGGCTAGTGCAGCCGCGCCCCACGCATAGTCTCCAACTCCATCTAGGTCCCTCAGTAAAGGGAGGAGCTTGTAGTTCACTCCATCTGCCCTCATCACGAAGATCAACTTCCCAAACATCAGCATCAGGAAGTGGCGTAGGATGACATCTCCCTCAGAGCCCGGTCCTGCAGCTACCCTCCCTCTGGCTCAGCCTGTCAGCCTCCCTAGGTGCTCCTAGTGTAGCTCTCCCACGGCTATAGCCGCTCTGCTCAACCCCAGGCTCTCCTGGAGGGTCGCTCGTGCCAGCATGTACGAGTGGTGTCCCAGCCTCGTCAGCTCTAATCCCAATAGCTCCCACACTAACTCCCGGAAGTCGGCGTACGTCGTCCCCGTCATAGGCACTCCGTGAACTTTCAATCCGATGATCCGTGCCACGTCCTCTAGTGTGGGGATCATATGACCCCACGGGAACAAGAACACCTTGCTGACTGGATCCCACCGGTGGTGGAAAGTGTAGAGTAGGGCTGTGTCTAGCCTCATCACCTCTATCCCGAGGAACTCCACGAATCCCATTGCAGCTAATCTCTCTCTTTGGAAGTCCGACAGCGCCAGGTACACTGCTCAGACCTGTAGCCACGATATCCTCGTCTGTCGCTTTCCCAGCATGCATTTAATAGTCAAGGTTAGTTATCCATATAGTTTAATAATTCATGCATTGCATTGCATTTAAAAAAAAACCCTCAAAACCCTAATGGTCTTCACTTGACCATTTCTCTGGCCTTAGCAGTCTGGGTTAGACCGTCTGGCGCCCTAGCAGTCGCTGGAACGACCGCTAGGCACTCACCGTAGCGGCAGTGTTCCTCCTGTTTCCCCAGTCCTGGAGAATGGCCCTAGAGGCCTGTACATGATTTCTTTGGGTCCCTTGACCCATTCCCTTCCTATTCCTACCCGCATGCATGATCTAGAAAAATTAAAAATTGGGTTTTTAAGGGTCTCGGCCTACCTCGTGCGAGGGGGTTCAGGCCGTCACCTCCGGCACTTCCTCGGCCGTGTGCTTGCCATCGTCATCTCCAGCTCCTCCCTCAGGCACTGTGGGTGCTGTTGATGGTTCCCCGGCCTCCGCCGGTGGTCTTTCTTCTGTTCGGTTCGCCGAAGCTTCGGGCTTGTTCTCCCTCGCTAGGTGGCGTTGAAACCGTCGTACTACTCTTTTCTTCACTATTTTTTTTAAGTGTGGGAGTATGGGTTTCTTGGCAATAGGGCTAGGAGATTGCCGCTCGCCGCCGGTCGTCGGTGGTGAGGTTTGAATGAGAATGAGAATGAAAGGAAGAGTGAACGGGCGTTCACGATTTTAAAATCACCCAACGTCTTGCGGTCTCGCGATGGACCATTAGGATGTCCTTGGCGGTCCTCCTTGGACAATTTTTCTTAGGGTCACACCCGTTGGAGAATGTGAACCGCCTCAAGGGTAGCGGTCTATCGCTGGACCGTTAGGTTTCCCCTTGCGGTCTTTACATGACCATTTTTGTGCTGATTATGATTGAATGATGTATATACCCTTTGATCTATTTTTATCTCTATGGCTTTATTATTGATGGCTAACCTCTTTAATATTCAAATCATGAGTGCCATCACGTCGCATCACTTCCCATCAAGGAGATGAGTCAGGTAAGTATTTCGATCCTAAGTCCCTTAATGCATTACTATATGATATCTATGATATATTATCTCGAGAACCGGCTAGTCATTCATGTGTTCTAGGATCTGATGTTCCCCTTTAACAAAAATGATGATGATCTAAGTGCACATGTTTAATCGTTGGATAGGCCGTTAGGTTGGAAGGATTGGGGGACGATGGTTCTATCTCGAACGTCATGGTTGCAGATAGTGTCCTGACCCTGATTTGTCCGGTCTAGCAATACTATTCTCGAGTATCTTTCTATTTTTATGGTTTCTTTACATTCGTTTTCATGATTTCTTTACTTTAGCCTAGCATGCATCATGCACATCTTTGAGCAATAATGAGCACGAACCTGTCCGAGATGTTTCAGTAATGGTGGATAACTGTGTCCATGGTCTTGAATAAGGAGAGTCATTCCACTCTAAGTTGGAAGGTTTCCTTCGGTCTACTTGCTCGGTTTGGTTATCTGAGGATTCTTGTCTGGAGTTTAGTTGCTCATTTTACTTTTTGCTACTCCGATCGCCTATCAGCTGTGTGTTCCAGTGATGAGGTTGGTCGTGTTTTATTTCCTTAGTTGTTAGTTTCTCCAGGCATGCCTCATTCGGTTTGGCCATTCCTTGTGATTGGTTCGGGGTTTTTCGGAAGATTCTTATTGCTTGTTGGTTAAGAACTGGTGTCGGTTACCGTAACGCCCACTTTTCAGTCCACTCCGCTTCGTTTCCGCTTCATCTCCATGTTCCATTTCGCTTTCGCTTCACCTCCGCTCGCTCCCCTGCAATGAGGACGTTAAGGAGGGGCATATGTTGACACCCGTTTTATGACCAATGAGTTGGGTCATCTCTTTATCTTATTTTATGATGTCCCGGGTTGTTCACCTGTTATTGGGCCACTTTTGGGTCATTTTTGGGCTTATTTTATGGGTTGCTCTCCCTGGTTGGGCCTACCTCCTTCTTTTCTCGTCATTTAGGATTATTGGGCCTAGATAAGGGCTAATAAGGATTTTATTATGGATTTAATCATAGATTTATTTGCCTTAATCTCTTTTGCCACGTCTCTTAGCCTTGCGGTCTATCACGCGACCGTTATGGGGCGTTGGCGGTCCTTTGCTAGACCGCTAGGCAGACAGAGAGTCCCGTTGGGTTTCTTTGGTCTTATCTCTTTGTGGACGACTGAGCCTAGCGGCCTATCGTTCGACCGTTTTCCATGCCTTGTGGTCAATCGCAAGACCGTTAGGGGAGACAGAGAGTTCTGCTCTATCTAATCTTCCTCTCTCCATCCGTGGTCGGACTAGAGTGCTTAGTTCGGTGTTTTCTCTCTAAGTGTTGATCCTCAGAAGCTTCTGTTTCTTTCTATGGACTCTTGGTAATATTATCTTTGAGATTTATCTAAGTTTAGCCTATTTTCATGCTATTATCCCTCCAGCTTGACCTAAGGTTTTGGGGGTCTATAAATGAACCCTTGACTTCATGCCATCCCCCGATTCTTCTCCTCTGGTATATCCAGATTCTGCTTCTGATTTGTACCCGACCCTGTCAGGTGGTTACTATTTTCTTTCCCTGACTCTGTCGGGTGATTACCATGCTTCTTCTCTGACCCTGTCGAATGACCATTATTCTCATTCTCCGACCACGTCGGATGATCATTCTTATCCTCCATCTTTGTAATCGTCTTTTCCACAGTTTTCTATTATCTCCTCTTCACCCTTTCAGGGTTCTTACCCTTTTTCATGTTATTTTCGGGGCTTTAGTCCACCTTGATCTCATTTAATCTCTGTTTGTTCTGTATCTGGTTCCTTGTTATCAGGGTCTCTATGCCCAAACGAGGGAGTTCTAGCCCTCGTCTCTCTTCCTTTTTATCCTTCTTCGTCTAGTTTGGCGTCCACCGCTCCACCGTGTTAAGGAATCTCTCAAGCCTTGTTCTCCTCCCCATTTTGTCCTGTCAAGCAAGGAATATGAAGCTTACATTGATAAAGATCGCTTCAGGATGTGGGTTTTCACTCCATGGATTCACAAGGTACCTTTTATTTTGTGCAAGAATATGCTATCATTGCCGTTATTTCTATTATTCATGCACATGCGTATAATGGTGAATTCCTCAACATGGTTGAGTGGCTTTAGAAAGTTTGTTTAGTTAGGCTTAGTCAATAAAGAGTTCGCTTCTACAGCATCCTTAGGCTGGTGATAGCTCCGCGCTGGGAGTCCAGTTGTTTCCCCGATCGTCGAGGGTGTTCTTTTGAGTATGTGTTTTTTACACACTTCACGGTGAGCTATAGCCAATCTCTCTAGAGCAACACCGTTGCTGCTTTGGCCATACTTTGGGTATGCACAAAGTATTTTCTTTTCTCTGCTCGGTCGAGTGCAGGGGCAAGAGATGGATGGATGAGATGACCAACCTAGGTGCTCCCCAATACGAGAGAGGTCTCAAATAGGGGCTGTCTTGACCCTTGGAAAATGAGCTTTCATGCTAAATCTGGCTTACATGGGCTATAAATGAGAAAATGAATCAACTGTAAAATTATGAATCAAAGGCACGGCAAGAGTGACAGTACAGTTCCATGTGGGACGTCATGAGCCCGGTGGCATGCGTGCCTAGAAATGTGGGTCTCAAAATCAAAGACACAAAGTCTTGGCGCAACAGACTGTATCTTTGATTGGTAGTGTCCTAGAAGGAATTCAAATCAAGATGTCTCCCATCCTATATTAAGCTTGTCTCCAATTTTTCTTCTATTTTCTTCCTCTTAGGCTGGGTTGCATCCCGGGTATGGCCTTAGTAGGGGCACTGTTCTTTAGAGGCGGTTGGTTGTGACAAGCTACCCTTAAATGCACGCCCTCCTCAAGGGAAGTCTTTAATGAGAGGGGAGGAATGACGACCCCTAGCCAGTCATTTAAGCCCGTCTTTGGGTGCGGCAGATTTCTATTATCAAAAATAAAATTATAAAAAATTAGATATTGTCAAAATCTAAAAAAAATTAGATATTGTCAAAATCCAAAAAATCAAATATTGTCAAAATTTCAAAAAAAAATCAGATATGTCAAAATCCAAAAAAAAAATTAGAAAATTGTTGAAAAAATCCAAAAATATGTGTCTTTTGTTTCTCTTTTTCATGTGTTTCTGTCTATTCATTTTGAGGATAGATATGATCTGTTTGCTCAGTGTGCAGGTTGCAGGTGTTCGAGTTTCCTTGCTCTTTATCATTTGCTCTATCTTCTGTTCACATCTTTGATATGTTCTCTATTCTTCAATCTTATCTCTCAATCTTTCTGAAGCTCATGTCCTTCTCAAACTTTTGCTTACCTCGCTTCATTTCATCATGTCTCCATGAGAGGGCATTGCCTCACGATTATGAACCTGGCGGTTCTACTTCATCTGATCTTGGGCTTTGATTGAAGAGCACATTTGTCATGTCTTTTGTCCCGCCGTGTCCTTGTCACACGTGTCTATGTCCCTCCGTGTCTGTCATGATTTCATCCCACTATGTTTTTGTCCCACTGTGTCACCATGCCATATGGTGTTGCTGTCATCCCACATATGTGTTGTCCATATCTCTTGTCCCCCGTGGTTGTTGTCCCACGTGTCTTTGTCCCACCATGGTCTTGTCCCACCGCGTATACTGTCCCTCCATGTTGTGGTGTTGTCTTTCCCCACCGTCCCACGCTTATTGTTTGTTCTTGTGATGTTTTGTCTATATCAGGATGTGATTGTCATGCTTCATTCATCATTTTCATGTTATGTTTCGTTCATGTCCTTGTTATGTTCATTTCCCTGCTTATTCATCTTTTTTATGTTATATGGTTGTGTCTTATATATGAAAATCCCATAAAATTTTAAAATTTGAAAAATCCAAAAAATACAGTTTCGCTCGGCAGGTAAGTCAAGTATGGCTTTCTATCCCTTCTCATTATTACATTACTATATGGTATCTACATTATCACAGCCTCTCAAGGACTAGATGGTTCTCCGTGTGTTTTGGGATCTGATTTTCCCCTTTAACAAAAATGGTGATAATCTAGAAGTATATGGTTAATCGTTGGATAAGCCGCTCGGTTGAGTCGGGTGGGGGATGATGGACTCTGTCTCATATGCCGTGGTTGCAGAAGACTCTTGACTCCGTCTTGCTCAGTCTATCAATATTATTCTTGAGTACTTTCTATTTTTATTCTTTCTTTGCATTCATTTTGATGATTTCTTTATTTTAACCTAGCATGCATCATCTCATTTTGAGCATTCACGTCTCATGATCTTTCAAGGTTATTCCTTAGTAATGGTTAATTGTGTTTCAATTCTCTTGGATAAGAGATCCTCATTCCACTCTAAATTTGAACGTCTTCTCTGATCTGCTCGCTCAGTCTGGTTGGCCAGCATGATTCCTGTCTGGATTTTATCTCAGTTTTATTCCAGCTTTTCAGCTGTGTTCTTCCGATCCCCTCATTGGTCGCGGATTGTGTCCCCAATGAGGTCAGTTGTGTTTCCTTTTCCTATCTGTTAGTTTATTTATCTTAGTTATCCAGGCATGTCTCATCCTTATCATTCATTCTTTGTGGCTAGTTCGGTGTTTTTGGGAGAATTCCTATCGCTTGTTGGTTGTGACGGGTGTCTTTTGCCTTGATGCCCGCTTTCCAGTCCCCTCCGCTTCATCTCCGCGTCATCTCCATTTCACGTCGCTTTCGCTCGCTCCCTTGTAAAGCAGACATCAAGGAGGGGTATCTGTTGACACCCATTTTCAGCCCGCAAATTGAGTTATTTCTCTTATTCACCTCCGTGATGCCCTGATTAACCATTATTTTGGAGTCTTCTTTGAGTTGATCTCGAGCCCATTTCTTTACCACTTTTAAGCCCATTGAGCCTTGAAAGCTTTTATTTTCAATTTCCCAACTTTCGGGTCTATTTCGGGTCAATCTAGAGCTCAAACAGACGTCCGGCCCATCTTTTGTAAGAAGCCTACAAACAGTCGGTCGACCGACCGTTTTCTGTGGCTAGCAGTCGGTCGACCGATCGTTAGGCTCAATTTCCCAGACCCAAAGGCTTTCCTTTCTGCGCCCACCTGCAAACGGTCGGTCGACCGATTGTTTCTTCCCGTAGGCGATCGGTCTACCGACCGCTAGGCTATCTGAAGAGTCCAGCTTGCTCCAGACTCTATTTTCTGCTCGACGAGGATATCCTCCGGGGCTAATATATTCCAAATTATTCCACCAAATCTTGATCTATTTTTTCTAGGCTCTTCCCTTTGGTATTATCTCGAGATTGATATATCACACGGGATTTATCTTGGACTCTATCCCCTGAAATCTTGGATTTGAACCCTAGGGTTTTCCTGCTCCTATAAATAGAACCCAGGTTCATAGGACAAGAAGGAGGCTCTTCTTCGGTTCGAAGCGAAGCCATGCCGCATCTCCGACTCACATATTTGACCTCAACCTGAAGGGGGAAGTATTAGCTTTCAATTCCACATCCAAGGGCTTGATTTTATTGTCTATATTCTTAGTTCTCTCCCTCCCAATTTCACAAATCGTCACAAATCTCTATTTTCTGCACTTTTCTTCTACACATGCACTTTTCTCCATTTTGCATAGCATATTCTCGCAGTTGTGTTGTGTGATTTTTCAATCTATTTGTTCATACATCATCACAATACACACACCTATTATTTCCACCCTTCCACAGGGGTTAAAAACCTCCCCCGGTGCATTCTTCCCCTTTTATTCATGCTATTTTATCACTGCGGGATTGATGCTACACTTCATGGATCTAATGGGTTTTTCTCTTGTGTTTTATCTTTGTTTTGTAGGAGAGCATGAATACAACATGAGGCTTTCTTCCTCTAGCCGGCTGGAAGGAGAAGAGGTGTAATCTACGATGTTGCCCGCACCCGTTCCTTAAGCGCGATCAACTCTTCATCATTTTCCAAGGTACACGGCGCCGTTACACTCATCTCTTCATCCTTTTGGCGTTGTTAACCCTTGGTGGCGATCACGGTACGTTTTCTTATTTATTCATCGTCCTTTGTTCATTATCTTCCATGCTTGTTCATGTTCATATGATACATGTATAGTTTGGGGTGGGGGCTGGGTGATACATAAACTATCAACAACCTAGTTTTTTGGCGATCACGGTGGGACAACTAGTGCCAATCGTGTTGAGTGATTGTTAGACTTGCTCTTAGTTGTTTTTCCCAGTTTATCCTGTGTTTTCCTTGATTTTTCCATTTTATTCCCTATTGTTTCTGCTCTCTAGTTCCCTGGCGGTCTGCTCCTGGCCGTTTACGGCTTAAAATCAGTCTAGCGATAGACCGTCTTATCTCTCTAGCAGTCGGTCCCCAGACGACCCTTTCTCCAGTCACTGGTATGCATCCCGAGGATTGCTCTTATTTCTGCATTTTTGCTGATTCCTATTATTCCTGGGTGCTATCTGGTCTCCTCCCTTATTGTGGCATATATTTATATCATTGTTTGCATATTGTTTGTTAGTTTTTAGGCTAGAAATTGCATGCACTCCAGTGCACATAGGATCATTCATCTCTCATATCATAGTTGCATTCCTACCTTGGTGTGTGATCCTCTCGCCTCCATATTCCGTGGGGTCGACTAGTTGACCACATCCGGGACCTCCGTAAGTCCCCGTGAGCCATGGATACGCTGGGCCGGTTGTACCATTGTCACCCCGTGTCTAGGTTGCATAAGTGAGGGAGAGTTTACACCTAGAGTCAACCAAGTCCCCACTATCCTTTCCCATTAAGAGCCTATTGTTGGAGAGAACATTTTATTGAAATTACTAAGGTTCTAAAAGAGAAATAAATAAAAATTTGTGCATCATTATCACTTGGTTGATTTTGGTTACTTCTCATCCCCTTCTTATTTGCATATTGCCCCTTCTTGGGTCATTGTGTTTGGTTGCTTATTGGTGGTTGTTTGTGTTGTCTTTATTTGGTAGGTGCCACATTGCATGTGGAGTTGCTTCAAGTTCATAGGATCATCTCCTAAGGGCAATTCCTCCTTTATCTCCTATCTTAATCCTTTGTTCTATTCCACCATGTCTTCCTACGATTTCCATTCCCACAAGGACTCTCTTCCTCAAGGGCTCCTAGAGGACCCGTCTAGGGTCATGCCACTTCGGTCTAGAAAAGGGTCTGACCCTCCTCCATCTTCTGCTGCCATAGAGGGCGGTCAGCTCTCTCATTCAAATTCTTCCACCAATAATCCTGTGAGTCACATTCTTCAATTGATGGCCCAGTTGGATCTGGCTCAACTTCAGGCCCTTTATCAGACCTTGCAGGGGTCAGTCGCCCCGTCCTCCACTACTTCACAAGGTTCATCCGCTATTTCCATCTCCCAATTTAGGGTTGATGGGCCCGGGGTTCCACCTGCTCCTATTGATCTTACCCCGATCCAACCCACGGTCCTTCGCTTCTCCAATCTGGAGGTGGGCCAGTCCTCGGGTTCAGCCCCTCAGGCTCTTGACGAAGGGAAGACCACTTTCCCCTTGTCTACCCAGATTGATCGCTACAGGTCCATTCTCTTGACGCCACAAGTCCTTGTGGGCCCGGACGATTTTGTTAGCCCTCAGCAAGGGGCTGCCCCGCTTTATTCCAATTTGGGTCATCCCTCAGCCCAATATCCTTCTTATGGGCCTCCCCCTCCTTCCGTCTATCCTTCGGCTCCTCGCCTTGAGCCCGCATCTTTTACTCCATCTCGAGAGCAGGAACTCCTCGATAAGTGGGCTGCCATGCAGCAGCAACTCGACTTTCTCCAAAAGAGGGTCGGCCCACAGTCTTAGGCAGATGTTCCCTTTCCGAGCTTTCATAACATCCGGTTCCCTCCTCAATCCGAGCTTCCCACATACCGCAAGTATGATGGGAACAACAATCCATATATTCATGTGAGGGATTTCATGTACAAGTCGGCGCAGTTCCAATATGATGATCGCCTCATGGCGTATTTGTTCTGCCGATCGCTAGATGGAGTCACATTGGAGTGGTTTTATGCCTTGCCACTGGAAGATGTTGAGAGTTTCAAAGTTTTCAAGGAAAAATTTATTCAAAGATTCCAAGACCGGGTCGGCCCGGAGTATTCTTTCACAGGTCTGGTTGTCGAGAAATTGAAGGCCGATGAGGACTTTGCTACCTATGCTGACAGATGGAGATAGATGGCTGCCCGTGTGCCCAGTCATATTCTGGAGGAGGAAAAGGTCAAGTTGCTCATTTCTAATGCTACCCCTACCTTCCGTAACATCTTGGTCATGAATGATATCACCAACATGCACCAGCTATATAGTCGGGCGAGGTTTATCCATGCCCAGTTTAAGGACTCTCCCATTCACTCTCTCTTTGAGGCCCAAAATCCTAAATATAATAGAAAGCTTCAAGGGCCCGTCACTGAAGGAGTCCAAACTAACGAGCAAGTGCAAGCAGTTACCTTCCCTTTCACCAACCAATCCGCTCCGCACCTCTTCTCACAACCCCCACGTAACCCTCAGTTCTCCACATCATAAAATATCAACAACCTCTATTTTTGACTTTAAATGCTTATGTTATGCAAATGACTGACCATGATGAATGCTTATGCAGACTAGAGTCCTAGCAGCCGTGCTAAGCGAGGCGGAGCGACTCCGATCAGAGGCAGCAGAGGTGGCCCATCTCCGTGCGGAGGTGGAGCAACTGAGGACTGGTGCGGCACACGCGACGAACTCCCGGTTGGAGGTGAGAGAGCGGAGGGTCGAGATCAGAGCGCTGGAGAGAGAACTCCGGCTGGTGGGCGGACGATCCTCTCATAGTGCATCACAGAGCATCGCACGGAGCGGACACTGGGATTATCTTACCGGTTCTTCCGGCCAGCGTAGGAAAGGGGAGGACGAGCGGCGCCGACGCCACTGCGGGGAGTGGAGCACGGGCATGGGTCCGCTGTTTCGATGGGATTTTTTGTTGATTTTATTTTATTTTTATTATTAATTATTAATTTTTTATTGGGTTTATTTGATTTATTCACGCGTCGATCAACCAATTAATTAACTGGTAATTAACTGACTGATTGACTACGCGGGCGTGCTAGCCACATACGTGACGAGTTTATTATGCGCTCATTCTGACCCGTGTCGGGCGAGAGTGAGATTCGATCGGGACCAGCAGTCCGCCATACCATAAAGGCCATGGCGTTAATTACATCCCCCGTGAGGAGGGGAAACCTTTGATTAATTACCGAGATAATGGGCTATCGAGGCCGGAAAAAGGATGCAGAGGATGCGAATGATCATGCAAGATGTTATGATCTACCATACACGATTTATTAGGGCAGACCCTCAGTACGTGGCGGAGGACCTAGGCCCGAAGACCACCATCACGCGTGGCAAAAGCTTCCCGTAGGACGTTGCCCGACTTTCTGCTCATGTCATTTGATATACCGAAGGCCCGTGCACTCAAGCATACATCGATGCGGCATGAATGCTTAGACTAAAACATGATGATGAAGCTATGAAACTAGCTAATTCAGGTTAGACAAATAAAGTTATTCAATTTATTGACTACAAGGTTTATTTAATTCTATCATTAGCACTAGAGATCACCTCGAAGGCGAGGAGAGGGTTGAAATGGCACGACTACGCGATTTGGAACGAAACCGGCGCGGTATACGTAGGAAAAGAGTTTAAAACGGCATGGGAACCGTAGGTGAAGAGGGGGAGGTTAAAACGACGCGGCAACCTTTGGGGCGCGCCGGAATAGCTCGCGCCGTATTAAGGCGCGCCGGATGCCGACGGCGTCGATTTAGCCCAGTTTTGCAGAATTTGAGATTTTATTGGTTATTTTTGGGTTTATTAAAAATGTTTTGAAGGATTTTTGGAGCTTTATTGAGTCAATTATTTATCGGATCGGCCCCGGGCCGTCCGGAAGTCAAGTCACAGGCTCGCGCGAGGTTCATACTCGAGCGCGGCGATTGTTCCGAATCGAGCTGATTCATTAAGTTGATACTATTGAACGATTTATTAGATTATTCGAGCCAAAATTTCGACAGCATCTCCCCATCCCGGAGGGTTGTCGGGGAGAAACGGAGAATACTCACGTGACGGAGCAACCCCTAAGAGCCGGGCGGCACAATGGCGGCCGGCAAACCCAAACGGAAAGGAAAACCCCGTGGTCCAGCCTACTAGGGGTGCCAAGTCCATGGGTGGAGGTGAATGGATGAGTCGACTCATGATGGGAGCGAAAACCCCGAGGGCTAGCCTACGAGGGGCATACGACCCAAATTGACTCAACGCTCGAATCGGGACGACTGGTAGAGGGAAGGAAACCCCGAGGGCTAGCCAATGAGGGGCACACATCCCACGGCCACCATAAAATCTGTTAGAGACTGTGGATTTGGATATATTGGGACTAACCCATGTTACTGTACACTCAAGGGCCTTTGGAAAACTCGTCACAGACAGACGAGTTCCTATGACCAGATGGTGCTTTTAGTGGAACAGTGAAGATATGGCCCCCTCCCCGGGTATCGGAGCAATGCTATAGAGCAGGCTCCTAGATTTCATATACGAACGGAGTGAAAACAGAGATAAGCATGCGAATATGGGGTTTAGCAGGACAAATGTTTATCGGAGGCTATTAGATCAGGCGACGAACTGGAGCGACTAACCAAGAGGTATCCTGGCGCCCCATCTCCCATGCGCTACGGGGCGGAGCAGAGGAACACCAGAGATCCAGTCCTAGAGCATAGACGAGCGGAGGTGGACATACGGATGTGCCTCCCGTCATGACACACATGATATATGCTCTAAGCAAAACATAGGCGATCATGCCAAAAAGAAAGACTCCCGAGAAAGGGGGAAGAACAGTTAATGTAGCCCACGCTCTAGGGCATGTTTGACACCGGAAAACCCAGGTTCGAAATCCATACACGCAGATAAGCAATTGAACACATAAGCTATAGACCAAAAGATAGAATAGAGAAGGTAGATACGGCGCCGAACATGAGCATATCTCACCCACTATCTGGGCACTTAGTAGACATATGCATCATTCTTCCCGGTGCCGGCACTGTAGCACGGCGCCATCTCACTGGTTGCCGGAGAGAAAACACAATAAATGATGGAGGTGGCAAGAGAGAAAATAGATAAGGTTGAACACTTGGCCGATGCACTCGAGCATCACATTCATTTCATCAATAGGGAAAGCACTCGAGCATCGCATTTATTTCATCAATAGGGAAAGAAGCCCAGATTACATTCATGGACGCCGACGTTGTTGCTCATTCACCGTTGACATCAAGCAAAAGCGGAAATTATAGGGAGAGAACTAACAAAGATGATGGGGGGGAGACGGCTCACATCATCACCGTTTCCCCCCCCTTTCTTTTACACCACAGCAAGAGAAAGTTGAAGGAAGAATCGATGAGGAAACACGACGGTGACCCACCTAAGAGTGACAGAAACAGAGATCTTCCTCTCCAGCGCCGGGGACTTCGAACAGAACAGGGCGACGGCCGTGGAGACGCTCAGAAGGAAACTTTTCCAACAAGAAAACCCTCGGGCCCTCTCTCTGGATAATTCCTCTTTTTAATCGTTCTCCCCCTTTTTTCACTTGGACGAACCAAGTTTTTATAACCCCAAGTTCCCCGGTGCCACGGAGGGGTGCGTCGGGAAGGATGGCGTCGGGAAACAACCCCCCTTTGGAGCATTAGCGCGCCGTTGATGACGGCGCCGTTTAAGGGGCGTGCCGGTGAATGGGGCGCCGCATTAGCCTCGTTTGGTTGCCGAAGGCTAGTCGATGAGTCCAGGGATGATTCCGGAGGTCATCGTTGATGATTCCTCTCACTACGGTCCTTGGAAAACCTTGACGGGGCGTTGACGAAGCTCTCGGTACGATGTACGGCCTTAATCTGAACTCCGTGTATGTTTGGCTTGAGCACGCGAGTTTTCCACTGACACGGCCTTCGGCACTATGATTTGTGCTTCCGGCTCGGCCCGACTCGTGCTCAAAGCTTCCTTACGGGATGGTATGGCATCCGGGATAATTTCACCTTGACTGGCGACCATTCGGCCACTAACGGGCCCACTATGGCGAGAAGCCGAACCCGTGTCGGGTAATCGGGACCTTCTGCTGGCAGAGCCTTCGGTTCCTTGTTATGAAGAGCCAGTGGTGTTCTTCCTTTTTAGGAGAGTCTTCATTCAGGTGGCGAGCCACCGGGTAGACCGTCGTCCTTGGTCGGGCGACGGGTGTAAAGTAGCGGCATGACGGAGTCGATGCCGGATCATTAGGCAGGCTTGGTCGCACTGCCGGTTGGTTGTGGATTCATCTCGACTTTCCTGAGGCGAAGTCCCCGGTCATTCATTCCAGGTGACTCGAGGCTCTGGTAGCTTGAGAAGTCTTCATCAAGTTATTCTTCATCGACTTCTGAGCTTCAGCGGGCCGTATCATTCGTCTTTGCGGCTTGGTCGCCAACGATCATATTTTGAGTGCCAACAAATGCCCCCCAGACGTGGGTGTTGCAAGCGAGGTAGGAGTGCAGTAGGACCTACAGATGAGCTTCGTCCGAATTGATCTCCTTTGATGACGGAAGCTCAGAATGACCCTTAATTTTGGTGTTGGATGCTAACCTGGCACGATCGGAAGCTTGAACGGCGCCATTTAAAATGGCACCCCCCATTTACCTTTGCTTGTTAAAACGACGCCGGTTAAAGCGGCGCGCCCTTCTGATTGAAGGTTAAAATGGCGCCACTTAACCGGCACGCTAACAGGTTAAAACGGCGTGCTCCAGGGCGCGCCGTTTTAACAGAGGTGGAGCTCCTCTTATAAAAGGATTTCATCCTTTGTAAATTTCTCCTTCACTGCTCATTTAGAAAAAATCTTTCTCTCTCCTCATACCCTTCTCCACGCGACGCCGAGTGAGTCTGAGGGTGTGGGCGAGCTTGTTAGGGGTGAGTGGAGTTGTTTATTCAGGTTTTAAACCCAATTCTTTGGGCCTTGGGAGGCTCCTTGTAGGACTTGTCCTCGGAGCTAGATCTCTCGGGTGTCCCATTTGGACTTGGCTTAGCGCCTATGGCTGCTTTTAAGGGCCGCTCCCTTGGTGGACGGCTTCCGCTTCTCTCTTGGCAAACTCCCAGGTTGGGGAGACTTTGCCGAAATTTTGTCAGAAGTCTTGTTTCAATTAACTGATTTCTGACTTTGTTTGTTCTTTTCTGGATGCTGCCTTGCAGATAACATGGCATCCAGTCCTTCTTCCTCTACATCCCGAGTTGCTGTGACATGGGGGAATGTCCACTCCCTTGATCGGGGGTCCAGGCAGATAGCCGTGGTAGCTGAGTCTTCAGACTCGGAGACTGATACCGTTGATACCGGCCGCCTGATGATCCTCGACGGTAATCATTTTAAGTATAAGGGAGGGGATGGCGTCAGACTGGACCATCCCAAGGACAAACACTTGATGGCATTCCTCGGATGCTTCAACCTTCGCGGGAAGCGTGACATAATTCTTGTCCGTCGAGCTGAGGGAGCTTTACTGGCGGACAGAGATAGTCTGACCGAGTCGGTCATTCATGGCATGCCTATATATCTCCCAGGAGAACTCAGAAAATGGGGAGCCGTTCTTGGCATGCAGGAGTTATCTCCAGAGGCCGGGCTACTGACAAGAGCACCACAGTTCACGCCAGCCCGTTGAAACGAGGCCACCGGGCGTGTTGACAGAGAGAAGCCCGTATACGGTTTATTCCTTGCCCCACTGCACTGGGGGTATCGAGATGAGCCCTTTCTCTTAGACTGCTTAGTAGTCCGTTTTAAGCATCAAATCTCAGTGGGGTGGTTTGGGGAGCTCAAAGCCACCGATGCCCATGCCTTCAGACCGGGAGCTATTGAATTTACAGATTATGTGCTGCGACAGTACGCTCCAATCCTGGTGCATGCCGACGTCTATCAAAGCATATATGCTTCCCGGTATCGGTATCCAATCTCCCGAGGTCTGTGCTGTGGGATGATCGAAGTCTTCTGCCCGGAATACAACACTTTCTATACTGTAGAGGGAGAGACTTCGCTAGATCTCTAGAGTCTGTCCCAGTTGAGCGGCTTACCGATAGATGGGAAGCCGTATGAAGAGGTTTGTTTCCTGGACTGGCTGAAGGACCAGACAGACGGTAAAGGCAAATACTTTACAGGCTTTGCCTATCGCTACTTAATGAAGGCGTACCGCACTCTGTTGCGTTTAACGCTCGATTCACGGGAAGCACGGAAGCCTGGTGAGAAAAGACGCGTGCGGATGGGCATGTGGCTTCAGTATTTCTTTGGTGGGGAGCAGTAATATGAGGACTTTCCCACAGTAGCTCCGACAGCAGTGAAGCGAAAGAAGAGGGCCCGCCGCCAGACAACCTATCCTGCCGCTTCAGGGAGAGGGCGACAAGGGGGCCCGAAACCTATAGGAGTCGACGCAGTCACACACTCTGTTGCGTATCTGACATATTGGCTTTGCTCGTTTGCTCTTCCTCAAGGGGACGAGATAGTAATCAGACCGGAGGCCATTTACCCCGCTTGTCTGATGGCCTGGGGGATGAAGCTATCCTTGTGCCATGTGGCTTTATGTCTCATATATAAGATGTTGGGGGACCTGCACAAATCACGCATCCCCAGAAATTCATGGACAGTTGGTCCGATTCAATTTTTCAATGCCTGGGTCTACACTTTGTTTTCTGAAGCAGCTCCCCGGTCGATGCAGTCGGATCATCCTATGCCGAGGATGATCGAGTTTGCCAGTGCTGAGCCGTCTTCAATGGCGGATCAGCTTTTTGATATTCGGGGGAAGTTGACCACAGTCCCGGTAGATTCCCCAAGAGTTTTGCATTTTTGGAGCTTGGTGTTGATTTGTTTTTTAATTAGATTAGCTTCCTATCCCGCCCCTTTTAAATACATACATGCATGAACATGTGAATCAAAGACAAGGGGGATGAAAGGATGAGAAATACTAACCGTGATCGCCACCAAGGATTAACAACGCCAAAGGATGAAGACGTGTAAAGAACGGCGTCGTGTACCTTGAAACTTAAAGACTTGATCGCGCTTGAAACGGGGTGCGGGGAACTTGTGAATTCAAACTTCCTCTCCTTCCAGCCGGCTAGAGGAAGAGGGCCTCACGTTGTATTCATGCTCTCCTGCGAAACAAAGATGAAACACAAAGGCAAAAACCCATTAGAACATGCATGTGTGGTATCAATCCCGCAGTGATAAAATAGGGGTAGAAATTGAGGGCAAACTCACCGGGGGAGGGTTTTTAACCCCTGTGGAAGGGTGAAAATAATAGGTGGGTGTGTTGTGCATGCATGGGATTTGAAATCATAGAATTTGATTGAGAGAATAGAGAGAAAACGATGATGCAAAACGGAGAAAAACGCATGTGTAGCAGAAAGTGCAGAAAACTGTGATGATTTGTGATTTTGAGGAGACTAGAACTAAGAGTGTAGACCATGAAATCAAGCCCAGAAGGATGAATTGAAAGCCAATACTTCCCTCTTCAAGATGGGGTCGAAGTTGTGAGTCGACGGTGCAGCATGGCTTCGCCCCACGTCCGGAAAAAGCCCCCCGTCGCGACTGCGAACTGGGCAGTTTTTATAGAGTTTTGCAAGAAATCCTCATCTCCTTATCACGACTCCCAGAGATAGAGTCCAAGATAAATCGAGTTCTCTAGATCAAACTCGAGATAATACTAAGGATAAGAGATAGGAACAAACGGGGATCAATTCAGAGGAGGATTCTAGAAGATATGTTTTTTGGAAGGCAGCCCCGGAGCCTTATCTGCAGAGTTTGAGCTGAACTAGGAAACATAAATCCTGATCTTGCGACCCAGATCCCAAGAGATATTGCCAATGAAAGTTTGATTCCTATGAACCAAATTCAAGATAATACCAAGGGCTAGAAGTAGGAAAAAACGGCGCTCAATTCGGAGTAGAATTCAAGAAGTTATGGACTCTGCAAGAGGGCCACGGCGCACAGAAACGGAGCAGAGTCCAACACGAATTGGACTCTCTGGTGCATGTAACGGTCTATCGTAGGACCGTCACATATGATGTAACGGACTAGGGTAGGTCCGTCACACTCTGGAGGTCGAACGAGACGTTTTCGGATGAGATTGGATGTAACGCACCTAAACAGGGCCGTCACTTGGTCTAACGGTCAAGGATAGGACCGCCACACTCTAGGGGTTGAACCGGGCTGTTTTGGGCAAGTTTTGGTGTGACGGTCTATCGTAGGACCGTCACACTGAAGTAACGGTCTTCACTGGGCCGTCACTTCAATGAAGTAACGCACCTGCAAACGACCTTCACTTGGATGAAGGCAGATTCTGGGCAGACTGCGCGCGACTTTAGAAATCGAAGCGTATCTCTCAAACGGTGGAGAATTAGACAAAGTGGTAAACATAGAAGTTGTAGATAACTGAGAGAGGAACAACTTTCATGAAGAAAGAAATGTGAGAAAATGATTGGAAGAGGGTGAAAATAGGGCTGGAAGAGAGAGGAAAATTCTGGAATGTAGGTGAACAGCACGGCATGCCAGAAAAATGCGAATAGCTCACAATCGGGGCAGAACCGGCCAACGGTGTAGAAGAAGAAATTGTAGATCTTTGAAAGAGGAACAATTTTTATGAAGACAACTTTTTGAAAAGAGGATTGGAAGAAGGTGAAAAAGAACCACTTTCAGGACTGCGCAGTGAGAGAGAGCCGATTACTTGGGAGAAGCCGGCCTAAATGGGCCGAAAGTCGACTTGGAAGCCAGAATTTGAAAAGATAAGCTCCAGGGCTATAAGAAATCATGATCTCCAAGACTCAAAGGATATGAAATGGTAAAAATGGACTTGAAATCATCCAAGGAAGCTCCAAAATAATGGCTAATTCGGGACATCAAAAAAATGGTGAATAAGAGAAATGACACAACTTGTGGGCTAAAACGGGTGTCAACAGATGCCCCTCCTTGATGTCCGCTTTGCAAGGGAACGAGCGAAAGTGGACGTGGAGGCAAAATGGAAAGGAGGTGGAGTGAAAGCGACAGCGACGTGAAATGGAGATGAAGCGGAGATGAAGCGGAGAGAACTGATAAGCGGGCATCAAGGCCAAAAAAGACACCCGTTACAACCAACAAGCGACAGGAATTCTCCCGAAAACGCCAAACTAACCACCTGAAATGATTGACAAGGATGAGACATGTCTGGAGAACTAAACTAAAGGAGGAAAAGGAAACACGACCAGCCTCATCGGGGACACAATCCACGGACAATGAGTGGGTCGGAAGGAACACAGCATAAGAGCTGGAAAGGAGAGATAAGACTGAGATAAAATCCAGACAGAATCACACTGGCCAATTAGACCAAGCGGCAAGATCAGAGAAATCGTTCAAATTCGGAGTGGAATGAAGAATCTCTTATCCAAGAGAACTGAGTGCAATCAACCATTGCTGAGGAGAAATCCTTGAATGGATCACGAGACATGAATGCTCAAAATGACATGATGCATGCTGGGCTAAAATAAAGAAATCATTAAAACGAATGCAAAGAAAGATAAAATAGAAAGTACTCAAGGATAATATTGCTAGACTGAGCCAAGATGGGGTCAAGAGTCTTCTTGCAACCACGGCGTGCGAGACAGAGTCTATCGTCCCCCACCCGACTCAACCGAGCGGCTTATCCAACGATTAACCGTATGCTCTTAGATCATCATCGTTTTTGTTAAAGGGGAACATCAGATCCCAGAACACACGGGCAACTATCCGGTCCTTGAGAGTCTATAATAACGTAGATACCATATAGTAATGCAACAATGAGCAAGGATAGAGAGCCATACCTGACTTACCTGCCAAGCGAAACGGCATTTTTTTTTAGATTTTTGATTTCTTGACTTTTGTGGATTTTCATCATAAGACAACAACCACATTGACATGATATAATGTGAACATGAACGAATATGAACGAGCATAACATGAACATAACATAATAAGAGAAATATGAACAAAACATGGCACAACATAACATAACAAAGATGGATGAAATATAACAAACAAACAAATGGCAAACATGCATGCGACTAAAGGCACGGTGGGACAAGACAACATGCACACGGTGGGACAACACATGCAGTGGTATAAGGACACGGTGGGACAAAGACACGTGGGATGACAATACCACGGAGGACAACACGTGTGATGAATGACACGGCAGGATAGGGATACGTGTGACGAATGACACGGCGGGACAAAAGACATGGAGGACCATAGACATGATAAAGACAACAAACATATTCTTCAATCAAAGCCCAAGATCAGATGAAGCGAAACCGCCAGGTTCAAAATTGTGGGACAATGTCCTCTCATGGAGACATGATTAAGCAGATAAGCAAAAGCTGAGAAAGCCATGAGCTTCAGAAGAGATATTGAAGAGATGAGAACAGATCGAAGAATGTGAGCATGAGACAGAGCGAATGATAGAGCAAGGAAATCTTGAACCTGCAACCTGCAGCCTGCACACTTAGCAAACAGATTACGTATATGTCCTCAAGATTAAAATAAAAGGAACAAAAGAGAAGTATTTTTGGATTTTTGTATTTCTGATTTTTTTTTTGCCATATTCAAATTTTTGTTATTTTTTTGACATATTCAATCTTTTTTGGGAATTTTGACAATATTTCTTTTTTGGATTTTGAACTATATTTCATTTTTTTTGGATTTTGACATAGCAATCTGCAGCACCCAAAGACGGGCTCGAACTACTGGCCAGGGATCGCCGTCCCTCCCCTCTCATTAAAGACTTCCCTTGAGTAGGGCGTGCATGTGAGGGTGGCTTACCATAACCAACCGCCTCTAAAGAACGGTGCCCCTACTAAGGCCATACCCGGGATTCAACCCAGCCTAAGAGGGAGATAGAAGAAAATTGGAGACAAGCTTTATGCAGGATGGGAGACATCAGGATTTGAATTCCTTCCAGGGCACCACCCCTCAAAGAGTAGGTCTGTTGCGCTGGGGCTTTGTGTCTTTGATTTTGAGACCCATATTTATCAGGCACGTATGCGACCGGGCTCATGACGTCCCGCGGGGAACTGTACTGCCACTCTTGCCATGCCTTTGATCCATAATCTTGCTTTTTGATTCATCATTGATTTTGAAAGCCCTTATTGGCTAGATATTACATGAAAGCTTACTTTCGACGGTCAAGACTGCCCCTATTTGAGACCTCTCTCGTATTAGGGAGTACCTAGGTCGGTCATCTCATCCATCAATCTCTTTCCCCTACACTTGGCCGAGCAGAGAAGAGAAAATGACCTTTGTGCATACCCAAAGTATGGCCAAAGCAGCAACGGTGTGCCTCAGAGAGATCGGCTATGGCTCACCGTGTAGTGTGTGAAAAAACCCATACTCAAAGGTCACCCTCAACGATCGGGGAGAGAAACTAGACTCCCAGCGCGGAGCTATCACCAGCCTAAGGATGCTGCAGAAGCAAACTCATTTGACTAAATGAACTAAGCAAAATTCTAAAAGCCACTTAACCATGTGAGGAACCAACATTTATCTTAACAATGTGCAGGAGTAAATAAGTGATAATAATAGCATGTTCTTTGCACAAAATAAAGATACCTTGCAAATCCACGGAATGAAACTAGCATTCTGAAGCAATTGTGATCATCGAGCTTCGCGCAGCACGAGCTTCATATTCCTTGCTTGACAGGACGAAAGGGAGAGGATAACAAAGGATTAAAGATTCCTTGACACGGAGGAGTGGCAGACATCAAACTGGACGAAGGAGGATAAAAAGGAAGAGAGACGAGGGCTAGAACTCCCTCGTTAAGGTGCCAAGACCCTGATAACAAGGAACCAAATATAGAAGAAACCATATTAGCTGAGATCAAGGCGGGCTAAAGCCTCGAAAACAGCACGAGAAAGGGTGGAGACCCTGAAAGGGTGAAGAAGAATGAGTAGAAAGATGATAAGAAGAATCATCCGACGTGGTCGGAGAAGAGGAACGATAATCATCCGGCAGTGCCAGAGAAGGAGAATGGGAGACACCCGCCAAGGTCGGGGAATAAGAAGAACCCGGAGATACTGGAAGGGAAGAATCAGAGGCAACACCTGGAAGTCTTGGGGAAGAATAATCAGGTGATGTCCCGAGATTAGGATGGAATGATGACATAGGCCATGGCCTAGAATCGTGAGAGGAGGAAAAATCTGGAGGATCCGGATAGGAAAAAGAAGAACAGGGATTCGCGGACCCGAGATGGGAGGAGAGAATTGATGGAGATAGGATCAGATGGAGGAAGATACACCACCCAGGGGTGGGAACTGAGTAGAAGAAATGATGAGTGAAATGAAGAAGAAGGAAGAGAAGTGGACCCCTGAGTGCACAACTGACGGCCCTTAAACTTACGTCGTCGCCTCTTCTTAGCTGATACTTCCTGAACATGGGCTCGCCTGGCGCGGACTAGGACCCTTGGGTACCTTGCCTTGCAATATCTTCTTAAATAGCGAGCCCATCTAGCAGATGGCCTTGCCCGACTGTGGACATGCAGCTTCATCGGGGCGGTTGCCCCTAGACTCCCAAAGCTAACAATAGTAGGACGTTCTTGAACAACTAACTCCTCATAATACTGAATATCATAAAACCATGGAGTCTTGTTACTTGGCACAAGTAGCATGAGATTCGGCAACTCCACTCGGAACTCAGCCTTGAAGCACAACTCCCTTGGTAAAAGGTGAAGCTGAGGGAGAGTAATACACGGCGTTGACATGGCCGGTTTGCTAATAAACTGAGGAAGATTGCATAACAAGTGCAGAATATCCTTGGAAAGTGTAGAAGATACATCCAATTGCCCCTTGAACATAGAATCCATAATCTGCTTGGCGGCCGTCTGCGTTAGCAAAACACGGGTAGAGAACCCTTCTTGGCATGTCATCTGAACAGCAATAGAGCGAGGAGAAATAATAGCATCAATAGTGAACTCTCCGACGAGAAATGAGATTGCCACCGGCCTTGCTCGGGAAGAAACTGGCACCAACTCAAGGGAACTCTTCTTAGCAACTCTCATCTTTGAAAGTAGAGGCGGATCATCCCCAAAATAACCAGGGACGAGGACACGAACCGGCATCCGACAGATAAAATCTTGAATCTTGAAATGCACGGCCGGCACTGAATCATCCTGACTTGACTTATTATCTCCCTGAGGATTAGACCCGAGGGGCACCAAAGGAAGCGCACACCCGCTCCGTGGGGTGGAAGTGGTTGGAGAAGTAAAGGGAATATGTTTGGGTGGTACGTGAAGGTTTGGAAGGCATGGAGGCTCCAACGGGAGTGGTGATGTAAAGTGAAGGCATAGGCGATGTGGCGATGATAGGCTCAGGTGGTGACAAAGGTGAAGGTGAAGGCGTGGCTGAGGGTAGAGGTAAAGGAGAAGGTTTGGCTTGCTCAGGCTCAGGCAAAGGTGATGGCGGAGATGGAGGCGAGGGTGGAGATGGAGGTGGTGATGGAAGCATTGGTAGTGGAGATGGAGATGATGGTGATGGCAATGGAGATGGCGAGGATAGTGATGAAGGCGATGGGGGTAGTGGACATGGAGGTGGAGAGGGTGAAGAGGGAGGTTGTGGTGTCCACCGTCGACGTGTCGACACAATGCGTCGAGCGGTGTTAAGGGTAGAAGTAGTGGTAGTGACGGTGGGAGAAGAAGGGGAGGCACTAGCCTGAGCAGAGGCTTGGGTTTGTGGCGGCGATGGAGCCGGGGTAAGAGATGGTGGAGGTAACGGAGTAGGTGATGGAGCGAGTGCATCACTAGACGAGGAATAATAGGGGTGCCCCTGACCTTGAAGTAACAGAGACGGCTGCCCGGGTGGCACTTCTTGCTGCTGTTGTTGGTTGTGAAGATGTAAAATAACTTTATGCATGGCAGCCCAATCAATCCTTTTCTTAGCTTCCAGATCATAAACATAATCCTGGAACTCGGGGCAATCCTCAACCAAATGCCCCTGCTGACGGTGGAAATCACAGAACTGAAGCATATCCCCGACCACGGGTCGGTAAGGCACAACCGGAGATAACGGCAACGCGTGAGTGGCCATCAAAGCCCGAAATATATCGGTGAAACACTCCGGCAAAGGAAGATGAGGAGCCTGCTTCGGGCAAGGTGGATGCCGAGGGATATGTAATGGTGGAGAAGGTTGTGGAGACGGAAGTGGAGGTTGCATAGGCAGGAGTGCGTGGCTAGTGGTGGAGGGCTTTGGTGAAGGCATGTGTGGAACAGGATGAGGTGGTATGTAGACGGCATCTACTTGCTCGGGATGTGGTGTTCCCTTGACCGGAAGTGGAGATGGAGACGGGTATGTGGATGCGGGAGGCTGACTCATGGAAGGTTGATATGCTGAGGCGTATAGGTATGTAGAGGCAGGAGGTTGGCTCGTGGAGGGATATGTGGCGGAAGACTGACTCATGGCGGGCCGACTCATGGGAGCGTAGGGTTGACATGTGGAGGGTGAAGGTTGATATGTGGAGGTGGATGGTGGAGAATCGAGGTCAAGGGAATCTTGGATTTGTTGGCGAATGAAGCGGGCTCGGCTGTAAAGTTGCTGCCAGGAGGTGATGTCGTTGAGGGTTAAGATGAACCGATACTCGGGCACAGCATTGGATATCAGCATCTTGATTTGTTCTCCCTCCGGAATGTGTCCCGAGACTTGCGCGGCAAGGTGACGCCAGCGGTCGGCAAAGGTGCAGAAATCCTCTTCGGGCTTCATCATCTCTTGGGCCAGATCCGCGATAGAATACTTGGGCCCAACCTGGTCTTGATACTGCTGAATAAACTTTTCTTGAACGGCATGAAAACTCACAACTTGCTCTTGCGGAAGAGAGAAGAACCAATCCCGAGCCGGGCCTTCCAATGACAGACCAAACAGATAAGCCATCAAGTGTTGGTCATGTCGAAATTGGGCCGACTCATAAATGAACTCCTTCAAGTGCACATATGGGTCACCAACTCCACTATAACGGCGATATGCGGGAATTTGTGAAGATGGCGGAAGCCGAAGACCTTGAAATGCGAATGGGATACTCAAGGAGGATTTGGGATTGATCCGGCGTTGAAGCTCATCAAGCTGGCGTTGGGTTTGAGCAATCATCTCCTGGGTAGGGAGAGATCGAGAAGAATATGGGCCAACTTGAGCAAGAGGTTGTGAATTAGGACCAGGAGCATGGTATTGGGCCGGATAAGAGGATCCAGGCTGAGAAGAAGACGGGCCCATTCCGGGAATGGAAGGATATGTGGGCCTGGAAGAGGCATGAGCATATGGGTTGAATGGGCTGGCAGCAACATGGGCAGAAGGATGAGGCCCATTAAGAGAATAATGCCCATTAGCAATTGGGCCAGCAACATATGAAGGAGAAGGAGGAGGCCCATGAATAGGAGATGGCCCATTATGAGAAGAAGGCCCATTAAGATGAGATGCAATAAGACGTTGGGCCTGGGCCGGGTCCATTTGGCAAACAAGGCTTGAAATACGGGCCATGAGATTAGCCTGTTCCTCAGATGGGTCAGGGGGACCACGAGAAGATGGACCCAAGCAGGAAGAGGATTCCACGTGGGAATAGGAAGCAGATTGGGAAAAAGAATGATACAAGGGGTTAGAATACTGCTCCATGAGGGCAAATGGAGACTTAATACATGGAGATCAAGGACAATACAAATGGGGAAGCAATGGCTTAATGGGCTTGAGAACAAGGGGGGCCGACCCACTAATGCAAAGATGAATGGACAACGGACCACGGGACAATGGACTAGACAATGGACACACAAAATGGCCTAAGCTAAATGGGCCTAACAATAACAAAACATGTGGATGATGAAAGAATGCAACACAAAAATCACTAATGAGCTTGGACAAGCCCAATCAACACGAACAATGCAATGTGAGAGTCTTCACCCAAGTCAAATAAGTTAATATGATGGGAAATCTTTTAGGGGTTTCAATAGACCTTTTAATGATTTGAATTAATAATAATTCCCTCGAGATAGGAATCCCATGGGAATAAGGTCCAAACTTTGGGTTGACTAAGGCTAACTCCCTCACACTTATGCAAATGCAAGCCTAAAGGGGTGGAAAGGTACAACCGGCCCGGCGTCCGTGTGGGAATCCACGGCTCACGGGGACTTATGGAGGTCCTTGATGTGTTTTCCTGGTCGGCTCCAAGGAATATGGAGACGAGAGGTCCACGCACCAAGGTAGGAAATGCAACTATGATATGCAATGTATGGCCCTATGTGCACCGGAGTGCATGCAAATTCTAGCTTAAAATTAGAAAATCAAGACTAGTTTAAACTATGCAAACATGATCCAACAAAAACAAATAGTATATGGATGGGAAGACAATACAAAGATCTGCACAACGGCCCCAAGAACAGATCAATCTGACCCCGGGAGGTCAATCAAATCACTAAGCAAAGATGCCCCCGTGAACCTATGCGCAGACCACATGCAGATTTTATGGACAAAATGCTAAAATGATGATAATTTTTAACTAAGCAAATGAGACCCAAATGATGCAAATAAGCTATGGATGGAAAGACAATACAAAGGACTATCCAATGGATCAAAAATCAGTGTAATCAGACATCGGGAAGGCAGTCAAATCACTCATTAAAGATGTACCTGTGAACCTGTCCCTGAGCCTGCCTGCAGAACTTATGCACAAAACTCAAAAAGATGGACAAGATTAGAATATGCAAATGTTAACCAAATGATGCAACTGATATATGGATGGAAAGACAATACAAAGGGCTATCCAACGCAACAAGAATCAGCTCAATCGGAATCCGGGATCAAAAGTTATGCCTCGATGAACACGGCCCTGTGAGCATGCACGCAAGATTGCCAGAAGCCGTGTAACGGTCTACCAAAGGACCGTTACATGCATGTGACGGTCTACTGCAGGACCGTCACACAACCAAAGCCCTTAAAACACCAAAAATAGTTGGACAATGGAAGAAATATCACCTAAACATGAACATGCACCCACCCAACCTACAAAAGAGCATGAAAACAAGCGTGATGGGCATTGGTGTCCCACCGTGATCGCCAAAAAACTGTTGATTTGTTTTTTAATTAGATTAGCTTCCTATCCCGCCCCTTTTAAATACATACATGCATGAACATGTGAATCAAAGACAAGGGGATGAAAGGATGAGAAATACTAACCGTGATCGCCACCAAGGATTAACAACGCCAAAGGATGAAGACGTGTAAAGAACGGCGTCGTGTACCTTGAAACTTAAAGACTTGATCGCGCTTGAAACGGGGTGCGGGGAACTTGTGAATTCAAACTTCCTCTCCTTCCAGCCGGCTAGAGGAAGAGGGCCTCACGTTGTATTCATGCTCTCCTGCGAAACAAAGATGAAACACAAAGGCAAAAACCCATTAGAACATGCATGTGTGGTATCAATCCCGCAGTGATAAAATAGGGGTAGAAATTGAGGGCAAACTCACCGGGGGAGGGTTTTTAACCCCTGTGGAAGGGTGAAAATAATAGGTGGGTGTGTTGTGCATGCATGGGATTTGAAATCATAGAATTTGATTGAGAGAATAGAGAGAAAACGATGATGCAAAACGGAGAAAAACGCATGTGTAGCAGAAAGTGCAGAAAACTGTGATGATTTGTGATTTTGAGGAGACTAGAACTAAGAGTGTAGACCATGAAATCAAGCCCAGAAGGATAGAATAGAAAGCCAATACTTCCCTCTTCAAGATGGGGTCGAAGTTGTGAGTCGACGGTGCAGCATGGCTTCGCCCCACGTCCGGAAAAAGCCCCCCGTCGCGACTGCGAACTGGGCAGTTTATATAGAGTTTTGTAAGAAATCCTCATCTCCTTATCACGATTCCCGGAGATAGAGTCCAAGATAAATCGAGTTCTCTAGATCAAACTCGAGATAATACTAAGGATAAGAGATAGGAACAAACGGGGATCAATTCAGAGGAGGATTCTAGAAGATATGTTTTTTGGAAGGCAGCCCCGGAGCCTTATCTGCAGAGTTTGAGCTGAACTAGGAAACATAAATCCTGATCTTGCGACCCAGATCCCAAGAGATATTGCCAATGAAAGTTTGATTCCTATGAACCAAATTCAAGATAATACCAAGGGCTAGAAGTAGGAAAAAACGGCGCTCAATTCGGAGTAGAATTCAAGAAGTTATGGACTCTGCAAGAGGGCCACGGCGCACAGAAACGGAGCAGAGTCCAACACGAATTGGACTCTCTGGTGCATGTAACGGTCTATCGTAGGACCGTCACATATGATGTAACGGACTAGGGTAGGTCCGTCACACTCTGGAGGTCGAACGAGACGTTTTCGGATGAGATTGGATGTAACGCACCTAAACAGGGCCGTCACTTGGTCTAACGGTCAAGGATAGGACCGCCACACTCTAGGGGTTGAACCGGGCTGTTTTGGGCAAGTTTTGGTGTGACGGTCTATCGTAGGACCGTCACACTGAAGTAACGGTCTTAACTGGGCCGTCACTTCAATGAAGTAACGCACCTGCAAACGACCTTCACTTGGATGAAGGCAGATTCTGGGCAGACTGCGCGCGACTTTAGAAATCGAAGTGTATCTCTCAAACGGTGGAGAATTAGACAAAGTGGTAAACATAGAAGTTGTAGATAACTGAGAGAGGAACAACTTTCATGAAGAAAGAAATGTGAGAAAATGATTGGAAGAGGGTGAAAATAGGGCTGGAAGAGAGAGGAAAATTCTGGAATGTAGGTGAACAGCACAGCATGCCAAAAAAATGCGAATAGCTCACAATCGGGGCAGAACCGGCCAACGGTGTAGAAGAAGAAATTGTAGATCTTTGAAAGAGGAACAATTTTTATGAAGACAACTTTTTGAAAAGAGGATTGGAAGAAGGTGAAAAAGAACCACTTTCAGGACTGCGCAGTGAGAGAGAGCCGATTACTTGGGAGAAGCCGGCCTAAATGGGCCGAAAGTCGACTTGGAAGCCAGAATTTGAAAAGATAAGCTCCAGGGCTATAAGAAATCATGATCTCCAAGACTCAAAGGATATGAAATGGTAAAAATGGACTTGAAATTCATCCAAGGAAGCTCCAAAATAATGGCTAATTCGGGACATCAAAAAAAAATGGTGAATAAGAGAAATGACACAACTTGTGGGCTAAAACGGGTGTCAACACTTGGCAGCTAGCTCCAGCCCCCTCGTCAATAAGATGCGGCAATGCCGCCTGTTCGAGACAGAGGAGTTTATTCATCCGCTCGCCGACACCAAGAGCATAAGGCCAATCTTGGAGCCAGATCTGGTTGATTGGGCACTGGCCATCCGCCCCAGTGTCCTTGTCTTTAGAAAGAGCGGCTTGCTGTGGCTGGAGTCGTACTACCCCTTCCGCTTTGGTCAGAATTTTGGGTACGACCAGTAGATTCCTTCTTCTTCAGCCTGGTTTAATCTTCCGAACAGGCATCGGGCCGGCCAGACGACCACGGATGAAGCTCGCACATGGTGGGATTACTTCCACCACCGGGAGGATGTGTCCTTTAGGGTGCCATCGCCTGCTCGTCTGCCCAGAGTGACTCCAGACTTTATCGAGTGGTGGAATGCACGAACGGGCTTCTACCGGAACTTTCGAAAAAACTATTGGCATGTTGCCAAGTGTCGTTTCCTAGATTCTCAACGGGAGCCTACTTTGGACATCGATCCGTCTTATCTGAAGAAACTGAAGTCCTGGTCCAATACCGAGGTGATGACATATCTGGAAGCTAGGAAGGTCGTGAAGAGTCGGTCGTCCAAGGCCGACCCGAAGATGCCAGACATTCAGAAGTATGACTACGTCACGACACTTTGGGGGCTGTGCCGGGTTAGCAGTGAACGGACAGTCCTTCAGATGATTCCCATCCTAGCGGAGGAGCCCCTTCCTGTAGTAACGGGCTGGCGTCCAGAAGTTGACCGTCTTCATCCATATAGGACTTTCATCAGGAGGGAGGATAGGCGGGAAGACCTGTATTCCAATACCCCCTGGATATTCGCCCTGCTTCATTCTCAAGGGCTTTCAATTTTTGATCCATTAGAAGCCATTTTGGACCACTAGCTCTTAATACCTTTTAAGTATGGTGACGGCTGGGGGTTGGACCACTTGAGCCTGTATTATCACTTATCTTCTTGCGGCCATGAAGATTTGGCACAGCTGGTTGAGAAGAGTGAGAAAATAGGCGATGTGTGTTGGGTTGTTCGTGAGGCGGCTTCCCGAGACAAGGCGCTCGAATTATTTTATTGGCCGCTCACTCCCCGATATACAGGGCCGCCAGGTATGCTTGTCTTTCCTTTCAGCCTTGAAGCTACTTCTTTCATAGTCAGTATGCATCTTTCTCACCTATGCGCCTTTGCAGCTCACCTCTCTGTGGAGGTGGCTCGGCATTACATGGAGTTGATTTCTAAGGCGCAGAAGCCTTCATATTTTGACATACCGGAGCCAGTTCCGACCACGACGCCATTGCCTCCTGGCGATTCGCGGAAGCGAACCCAGTCCCAGGTCAAGGAGGCTATCAGCAGGGCTAAGAAGGCCAAGCAGGCGGACACCCGTGCGGCACGAGCATGCCGAAGGAGGGCTGCTGAAGAGGAACCAGTTGTCGCGCCTCCCCAGATCCCCTCATTTGCTGAGTTTGAGGCTGCTCGGACACAAGGGCCCGAAGATGAAGGTAACTTCTTGTTCCTGTATGGCTTGTTTGCTTATTTCTGCCGCCTTGGCTGATCACCTTTTTGTAGCTGCTGGCACTGTTTCTGCCGTTGTCGGGCTGGAGGCGGTGACGGGTGTCGCGGCCAGAGAGAGAGAGGAGGAAGCCCCTCCAGCTTTTGTCGAGAGGGATCTACCTTCACCGACACCCCATCAGGAGATGGAAGGTAACTTGCAGCTTGCCTGTAGAGCTCGGTGGTCTACCATGCCTTTAGTCAGGTCCTGACTGTTTATTATTTTTTACTTCCAGTCGATGTTCGACCGATGATGCTCCCCGAAGTTGAGGTGGTGGGAGAAGCTGCTGCTGGAGAGCAGGTGACTTCCAGGGAAGAATCCCAGGATGTTCAGCAAGCTGACGCTCTTGAGATAGAAACCATTGAGGAGGTTCTGGCTAAGGGAGCTACTCTTAGTAGCACGACACCTGCTCAGATGCTGGAGATTCGGGAGCAGGCCGAAGAGTCTTCCTCCCCCGAGCGGGTTGATTATGGTGGTGGCTCCAGTGACGACGAGCTTCCACCGACTGATACAGAAACTGAAGATGCTGGGGCTTCTTCAGCTTACTAAAGTGACTTTTTGACATTCAGCCGTCCGAGGCTACCAGGAATCGAGCACGGGCCATCATACCAGATCGCAGGAGGAGGGCCAGAACCATAGGAGGCCACTCTTGGAGGCCTAAATATAGTGCCAGTCGAGGTAGGAAGTGTTCCGACACCCGCCAGCAGCCCCTCTTTTTATTTCCAAGCCAGCTGGCTGACGTACATATATGTGATGCAGGCTGAGGTGGTGCCGCCAACTGTGATGGTTCGCATACCTCTTCCGGACTTAGGCATGGGCCAACCAATCTTTCCACCAGTTCTGCGGCCCATCGCCTTACGACTTCCACAGCCTTATGCCGCAGCAGCAGCCTTAGAGGAGCCCAGAGCAATTGTAGAAATTGGCGGCTCGACCAAAGTCGTGGAATCTCAAGCCCCGACCGCCGGCAAAGAATTACTGCTAGAGCAGAGTAGCCTCCCGGAGATAGAAGCGGGAGAAATTGTTGAAGAAGAGGCCAATGCTTCTAAGGCCTTGGCCATCATTGAGGAATTTTCTTTCGTAGGAGCCGGTGGGACTGTACACGAGAAGCAAGCATCCTCGACTGCCGGGATGGCTATTATGGCTTCACCTCAAAGGGCAGGCAAGGAAGTTGTTGTAGTGGAGACTCCCCCAACTGCATCAGCCGTCGTTGTCGAGTCTGGCATTGGTGCCATGCAAACCATGCCGTCGACGTCCTCCGGGGCGAACGATGATATTTGGGTTGAGGTGGATAGCATGGTGGACTTTCAGCTCCCCGAGACTTCGCCACTAGGTTTATAATTTTCTAGTGACATGGTGTGGTAGTCTCTAGACAATCTTCAGCAAGCCATATCGACTTCTCCGGCTTGACTTATGTGCAGTTGAGGAGTCTGATAGAACACCTCTCCCGCTCGTTATTGGCATTCGGGTGCCCAATGGATGATTGGACCCCGTGGGTTGCCATGTTGTTGAAGCATGCCAACAGATGGGAGTACCTTAGCCGGGAGGTATTCGATCAGCTGGCGGCTGTGAAATTGGAGAAGGCTGATTGTCGAGCTGCCGCCACTTCATTGAGAGGGACCATGGGGCTACTGAGAGATATTGCCAGGACTACTTCAGAAGGCCGGCCCTTCCTCACAGCGCGTATAGCGGAATTACGTGCATAACTTGCCAGGGCTGAAGCAGAATTGTAGGAGACTGAGCGCCTGGAGGTTCAGACCGTAGAGGAAGCGGACCTAGCAGAAGGGTAGCTCACCTCCTTGGATGAAAAATTATCGCAGCTGTCGGCTATCGAATCTCGGTTGCAAGAGCTGACTCAGTACCCTTCCTTGGGTCTTTTGGCATTGGAAGACCTCTTCCGGCGCCCTCTGCAGTGACTTCATTTTATTTCCATTTCTTCTCTTTTTTTTTTATTATTTTCGCCCCTTTTTGTCTTCGGAGCTCATGTATCTTGGGGCACGCCTCGAAGACGGATGTATTCTGACAACTCATATCAATGACGTCTTTATTTGTTGCCTCAATCGTGACTTCTCTTTTTCTCCTTTCTTTTCTTTCTTCTTCCGGCCGATTAGCTCAGTCCAGAGATATAAGCCACGAGCGCAGGAGAGCGCTCACGCCTTCAGCGAAGGGGTGAGGTGTTCGCTCCACTACGGGTTAACTATTCCCGGAATCGAGCTTTGGCCAGGGTGGGACATGGGTAGAGTAGGCGGATGCGCCCCACCAATTTTGCTGATGGTGACGAAAGCTGAGAGTGCGGTTTATTCATCGACACGGTTCAAATGTCGAAGCAATGGTAGTTTGTCTATTAATGAGGACGGAAGGTCCAAGTTAAAGGATAGTTGACCGGGCTCGCCGATGGTGACGAGGGTCGAAAGGTAGCGACCAATCTTGCCGATGGTGACAAGGGTTGAAAGGATAGCGACCGATCTTGTCGATGGTGACAAGGGTCGAAAGGATGGGCGGTCTTACCGATGGTGACAAGGTCCGAAAAGGGTAGCGACCGATCTTACCGATGGTGACAAGGGTCGAAAAGGATGGCCGGTCTTGCCGATGGTGACAAGGACCGAAAAGGGTAGAGACCGACCTTGCCGATGGTGACATGGGTCGAAAAGGATGGCCGGTCTTGCCGATGGTGACAAGGGCCGAAAAGGGTAGCGACCGATCTTGCCGATGGTGACAAGGGTCGAAAAGGATGGCCGGTCTTGCCGATGGTGACAAGGGTCGAAAAGGGTAGCGACCGATCTTGCCGATGGTGACAAGGGTCGAAAAGGATGGCCGGTCTTGCCGATGGTGACAAGGGTCGTAAAGGGTAGCGACCGATCTTGTCAATGGTGACAAGGGTTGAAAAGGATGGCCAGTCTTGCCGATGGTGACAAGGGCCGAAAAGGGTAGCGACCGATCTTGCCGATGGTGACAAGGGTCGAAAAGGTTGGCCGGTCTTACCGATGGTGACAAGGGCCGAAAAGGGTAGCGACCGATCTTGCCGATGGTGACAAGGGCCGAAAAGGGTAGCGACCGATCTTGCCGATGGTGATAAGGGCCGAAAAGAGTAGATGGAAGTGGAATGATGAACGGGGGTAGCCTCGTTACTACATCATCATCATCATTTTTTCATTTTTTTGGTATCACATTACTGACTCAAGCGCCCTTTCGGGTTTTCGCCGAAATCAGCCCCCTCTTGCTTTTGCCCACGCGCCCTTCCGGGTTTTCACGTGGCGGGGTACCCGATTTTGCCTGCGACGCCCTTTCGGGTTTTCGTCACAGCCGGGCTATAGCCATTTTTGCCCTTGTTCCGAATATAGGAACAAGGCTGGCGGGCTATCTCTATTCTTAACCCCATTTGTTTCTTTATTTTCTCTTTTTTTTTATTCCATGGAGAACTCGGAACATGGGAGAACTTGTCTGCTAGAACGCCGACCAACCTTATCGATGATGATAAGGGTCAGGCCCTGGTTTAGTTCGTCGGCATTCGTTAAATGCCGAAGCAAAGACTGTACAGTTCTTAACAGGGACGAAAGGTCCAAGCTAAGGGATAGAGGTCGACCGATCTCGCCGATGATGACGAGGGTCGAACGCGGGTCTGTTCATCGACGTGGTTTACATGTCGACACAAGGAGTATGTACATTAACCGGGACGGAAGGTCCAAGCTAAGGGATAGAGGTCGACCGATCTCGCCGATGATGACGAGGGTCGAACCCATGTTTGTTCATCGACGTGGTTTACATGTCGAAGCAAGGAGTAAGTTCATTAACCGGGGACGAAAGGTCCGAGTCAAAGGTGGAGGCCGACCGATCTCGCCGATGATGACGAGGGTCGAACACGGGTTTATTCATCGACGTGGTTTACATGTCAAAGCAAGGAGTACGTTCATTAACCGGGATGAAAGGTCTGAGTTAAAGGTGGAGGCCGACCGATCTCGCCGATGATGACGAGGGTCGAATATGGGCTTGGTAAAGGGGATCTCCGGTGGTACTCTTGATGGTTGTCCTTTGGGAGTCTCATTAGGAGGATAATAAAGAGGAACTTTTTAGATTACCACTTTACTAACCTAAGCGCCCTTTCGGGTTTTCACCGAGGCCAACCCCCTCTTGCTTTTGCCCACGCACCCTTCCGGGTTTTCACGTGGTGGGGTACCCGATTTTGCCTATAACGCCCTTTCAGGTTTTCGCCATAGCCGGGTTATAGCTATTTTTGCCTCTGTTCCGAATATTGGAACAAGTCCGGTGGGGTATCTTTTTTTTAACCCCATTTTTCTTTTCTTCCTTTTTTTTATAACAGAAGGATGTTGAGAGAGTCGGCTAGGACATGGAGCTCTGCCCCGAGGAAAAAGGGGTTTATTCGTTAGCACGAAGGCAATGCTAACGCAAAGGATGGATTCGTGTCGATTCGGGCGTAAGGTCTGTAATGGCAAAGATATATAAAAGTTGGCTAGGACACGAAGTCTTGCGCCGAGAAAAGGGGTTTATTCGTTAGCAAGGAGACAATGCAAACGCAAAGGATGGATTCATGCCGATTCGGGCGTAAGGCCCGCAATGGCAAAGATGTGTAAAGGTCGGCTAGGACACGAAGTCTTGCGCCGTAAAAGGGGTTTGTTCGTTAGCAAGGAGACAATGCTAACGCAAAGGATGGATTCATGCCGATTCGGGCGTAAGGCCCGCAATAGCAAAGATGTATAAAGGTTGGCTAGGACACGAAGTCTTGCGCCGGAAAGGGGTTTGTTCATTAGCAAGGAGACAATGCTAACACAAAGGATGGATTCGTGCCGATTCGGGCGTAAGGCCCGCAATGGCAAAGATGTATAAATTATGGGAGTTTGGCTAGGGCAGAGTACCACTGGGCCGAGGTGTGGGTAGCTCGGTCAGGGCGGAGTGTCAGTAGACTAAGGTAAGGGTTGCTCGGTCAGGGTGGAGTGCCACTAGACTAGGGTAGCGGTAGCTCGATCAGGGCGGAGTGCCACTAGACCAAGGTAAAAGGTAGGTCGATCAGGGCGGAGTGCCACTAGACCAAGGTGAGGTAGCTCGGTTAGGGCGGAGTGCCACTAGACCAAGGTAAGGTAGCTCGATCAGGGCGGAGTGCCACTAGACCAAGGTGAGGTAGCTCGGTCAGGGCGGAGTGCCACTAGACCAAGGTAAGGTAGCTTGATCAGGGCGGAGTGCCACTAGACCAAGGTGGAGGCAGCTCGATCAGGGCGGAGTGCTACTATACCAAGGTGAGGTAGCTCGGTCAGGGCGGAGTGCCACTAGCCAAGGTAAGGTAGCTCGATCAGGGCGGAGTGCCACTAGACCAAGATGGAGGCAGCTCGATCAGGGCAGAGTGCCACTAGACCAAGATGAAGGGTATTCCGATCATTCAGGGAATGCCTGTTGCGCCGTGTGATATTGCTTTATATGCTTTCCATTGAAGGGAGAGAACTGGACGACTCCTTTGTGGTCTACCAGGACATAGGCACCCCCTTCATATACTCAGGGGACGATATATTGTCCGACCCAATTTTCAACCAACTTCCCCTTGGGGTTGGAAGCCATCACTTCTCTCCTTTTGACCATTACCAGGTCTCCCTTCTTAAACTCTCGTCCTTTGACCAGCTTATCAAAAGCACGGGCCATGCGAGCTTGGTAGAGTTGAATATTTTGTTGCGCATGGAGGCGCTTTCCTTCGAGCTCGATGAGCTCTTCCAATCTTCTTTCTGCATTGGTTTGTTCACCGCTGACTAGTCCATGCTGGATGGCGACTCGCAGTGAGAGAACTTCTAATTCAATCGGCACCACAGCCTCTGACCCATACACAAGGGAGAATGGTGAATAGCCGGTTGGGGTTTTATAGACAGTACGATAGGCCCAGAGCGTCTCGTACATCTTTTCTTCCTAGTCCTTTTTATTAGACTTGATAGTCTTTGCCAGCAACGTGCATAGTGTTTTGTTGAAGGCTTCTGTAAGTCCATTGGCTTGAGGGTTGTAGGGGGACGATGTCCTCCAGTCAATCTTGTATTTGTCGGCTAGCCGGTAAACCTTCTGATTTCTTAAATGGCTGCCGTTGTCATAGATAATTCGGCTGGGAATCCCGAACGGGAATATTATGTTCTGTCGGAAGAATCTTGCAACTAGTTCTCCTGTCACATCTCTTAACGCAACTGCTTCTGCCCATCTGGAGAAGTAATATGTAGCTGCTAAGATGTATCTGCACCCTGATGAAGATGCTGGTAGTGGCCCTACCACGTCCGTGCCCCATTGAGCAAACGGCCAGCTTGGTAAGGGAGGATGTAGTGGCATTGGAGGCCTTCTTGACACATTGGCGTGTTCTTGACACTTCTGACAAGCCCTGGAAAACTTGCAGCAGTCATCAAATATAGTGGGCCAATAGTAACCTAATTTCTTTATCTCAATTTTCATCTTTGGGTTGGCTTGATGCGCTCCAGTTGATCCCGCATGGATTTCTTGCATCACCTGCCCAGCTTCTGCTGGAGACAAGCAACGGAGTAGGACTTTTCTTCGGGCATCCGCCATTATTCGGAATAGGGTTCCGTTTCTCATCTCGTAAGAGTCTTTGACCCTCAGGAGTTTCATTATTTGTTCTTTTTCTTTTGGGAGCTGCTGGTGCTGAAACCACCATAGGAGATGTTCTCGCCAATCGGGCTGCTGAAGCTCTTCGACGGCTACCACCTCAATCTTTTTTTTGTCGGCTAAGACCTCTGTCACATTGGGGACCTGCCAGCGGTTGATCACTGTTATATTTAGACTTGTGTCTGGCGGGACTGCCAAAGAACTGGCCAACTTAGCGAGGGCGCCCGCCTGAGCATTCTGGCCTCGGTTGATATGCTTGATGCTGATGAAGTAGAATCTTGACATCAGGCGGGTCGCCAATAGATGGTAGGGGAGGAGCTCTTGCTTTCGCACATCGAACTCTCCTTCCAGTTGTTTTATAACTTGCATGGAGTCTCCGAATGCTTCCAGCATCTGAATCCCCATAGATAGAGCAATTTGCAATCCGATTATCAGGGCTTCATACTCTACTTCATTATTTATGCAAGGCTTGTTTATCGAGCAAGATGTGTGCACAACTTCCCCTTCTGGAGACTTCAGGACTATGCCTACTCCTACCCTGACCCTGGCTGATCCAGTGGCAGAGGTGTCAATTCTGGAAGCGCCATCAAAATATAGCTGCCACAAGGAGGGCCGCACCTGAGCGGCTTCCAGGGTTTCATCTTCAGGAAGCTCCGGTTCCTGCGGGTAATCCCCGGGTATCGGGTGCTCGGCGAAGAAGTCTGCAATAGCTTGTCCCTTGACAGCCTTTCGTGGCACATAGGAGATGTCAAACTCCATAAGGATCACTGCCCATTTGCCCAAGCGACCTTTGAGTGCCGGCTGGGACATAATATATTTCAGCGGGTCCTCTTTGGATACCAAGCTGATTTCATGCGACAACATATAGTGTCGAAGCTTCTTAACTGCGAAGACCAGTGCCAGACATATCTTCTCAATATAAGTATATTTCTCCTTGTAGACACGCCAAAATTGACGTTTTGTTAATCAAATCTCATGTTATTATATAAACGCCCCAAGTGGACTTCAATATTCCTATAACATAAAGTTTTTCTATTTTTGTGAGTTTTTCTGCATTTTTCCTGCATTTTTGTGAATCACGACTTGACGAAGGGCGTTACTTTCTAAAGTAACGACCTGTCATAGGGCGTTTTCAAAGAAAGGACGACCGTAGGTGAGGGCATCAATTCCTGGTATTATCCGTTACTCTCTGGAATTATCTATTTTCAAAATAAAAGGCATTTTGTGAGTAACGCCTTTCCTCAGGGCGTGTTTTGAAGAAACGCAGTTACCTTAGGCGTGTTATCTCAGTTTTTAAACAGAGGAAGTTTTTATTTCCAAAATTAAATCCAGGAAGAAACGGCCTTTCCTAAGTCGTGTTTCAAGAAACGTCTCTGTGCAGGTCGTCAATTCATAAATAGACGCCCTGTCTTAAGGCGTGTTTCACTCCAGAGTCCTTCTTTTTTCCATCTTTCCCCCACAGTTCCCTGCTATCCTTGGACTCTTGCTTGATCTTAATCCTTCCTTGGATGCCTCATTACCCGTTCTTATCAATTCCCTTGTTTGATCACATCCGATTGAACGTTATATAAGAGGCTCCATGTCGAGCGTAAAGGGGGTTGGGTGGTTGTTTATTATTATTGTTGTTGAACGCTTTGAACCCAGAAGACCACGATTGCAAGCATAATCTCCCCCTCTTTGCACTTCATCCTGCTGCAGCGTGGTGTATTACTGCATCCGATCGGGCTTCATCCAACTGCATCCATCTTTCTGCAATCCATCCAACATCATTCACGGTTTCCCTTTACTCTCGTCAGGGAGAGCATGGTTATCTATATATCGTGTTTGTTCGTTCGTCTCGTTTTTCATCATATTATTATTGTCCTCTGTCGTTATTTCTTGCATTAAGCATTATCATATTCCTTCCCTAGTTCTCTGCTAGGGGTTTATAAAATAAAAAAAAGAGGTGCGCATGTTGATGTCTTTTCATCATTTTAGGTTAGCTTTGGATTGATACTATTGCACTTTGGCTGATCCCCCTCTCTTTTGCTTATTTTTTCATTGTCCTTTTTTTACAAGGTAATCAATCAAGAAAACCCACTTCATCGGCCGGCTGATTGGAGTTGGAGGAGGAAATCCACATTCATCCCGCATCCCACTCTTCACCAGGTACACGCGATCTCATTTTCTTCTTATTGAGGTAAACCCTCTGGCGATCACAACTCCCCTTTAGCACCTCGTGCTATATATTTTTTATCACATCTTATACATGTTGTTGTCATGTTATATATTTTTCACTCCCAAAAGTGAGGATTTTTAATCCGATCTACAAATTGGCGATCACGGTGGGACCCTTTGTGTTCTTCATCTATTACCCGTTTCCCCTTAGGCACCCGCGTGTGCCGTCTCCCCTGTTGCACCCTCGGTGCGTCCCCCTTTTGTGCCCCTCGGGCACCCTCCATTGGTTTTGTCCTCTTCCCTAAGTGATTTGTCAGTTTGTTGATTTTTTCTTTAAAATATCCACTTATTTGAAATTTTGATGAGCATGCTTATATCTTATATTTGTTGATTGCCTGCGACTGTGAGTGGTTGTTACTATTGGCCGTGGATTGAGAATTAACGCCTCTGTCGGAGGCGCCTTTTGATTTCACGCCCTAACCCAAGGCGTGTTATTTTAAGTTAACACCTTCTGACAGGGCGTTTGCTATCTGTCTCCAATTATTTCTGCTTGGTGAATTCACGCCCGTTGCAAGGGCGTCTTTATCTTTATTAGCGCCTCCCTTAAAGGCGTTTTCTTGGATTTGACGCCCGCTGGATCGGGCGTCCTTTTATTTATAGCGCCTCACTCTAAGGCGTATTTCACCCTGCCCCTGGGCCCCTCACGTTGATTCACGACAATCACACCGTCGTGTCCTTGTTTAGTAGCGCCCCCTTCTAGGGCGTGTTTTTACTGTGGGTTTCCAGAACCCCCTGGCTGTGGTTTTTCATGATATTTCCTGCTTATCTTTATTGATTATATTATTGTGGTTGGCCTGTTTCCCCTGTTGCATTCATTTTTTGCATTGGTTTGGGGAGCCCCCTCCTCTTCATTAGGATCCACACACCCTCTTGGAATCGGGACGACCCTCCATTGAGCATTCCGTCTCTTTGGACTGGAAATCCCTTTTCCAAGCCTCCGTAAGTCCCCGCACCCGTGGATTCCCTCACGGACGCCGGGCAGGTTGTACCCTTTTGAAGTCCCGAGTTAGTTGGCCTATACGTGGTGAGAGAGGGTTCCTAGTTGGCATTGGAGTTCAAACCATATTGAAACTAGGTTTCCCCCCTTTGTGTGAATCATTCAAAACTTTGATAAAATCCTTAATTCACCAAGGTTCAAACAAATCAAATCAAGGTAACCATCTCTTTTGTGTGCTTCTTTGCATATTATTTTGAACTTTGATTGCATGATGGCTTACTATAAACAAGGTAACATGTTTAATTCAATTCATGAGGATGCACAACCTAGCACATCCTATTCCCCTCAATTTCAACATGTTCATCAAAATTCTCACCATTCTTTCAAAGGGCCACGTCCTCATTCTTATGGTCATGCCCGACCCATGGGCAATGTTCAATCCAATGGTCCTTCAACTCAATTTCGAGCCACTACTCCCTCGGGATCCTCTCGTCCCAATGATGAGAAGGTCTCCCAGATCATTCATGCATTAGATCATCTTACCCCTCAACAGATCCAAGCCCTTAAGGCTGCCGTTGAGGGTACATCTCATGCATCTCTCCCTCCTTCCAATTCTATACGGGTGGCCCATCACCCACCTCCTTCCAATTCTATTCGGGTGGCCCATCACCCATCTCCCTCCAATTCTACACGGGTGGCCCATCACCCCCCTCCTCCTTCCAATCCTGATCGGGTAGCCCATTACCCATCTCCTCCTGTTCATTCTACTCGGGTGGCCCATCACCCGCCTCCTTCTATTCCTCCTCCCTCACGGCCCCAAGGCCCATTTATTCATTGCAATCCGTCCCATCCGGGTTCTTCTACGGGTCGGCCCATTAATCCACCTCCACGGCCTTTTTATACGGCCCCTCCTCCTTCAAGGCCCTGCCAACCTTCTGTTGTTCAGGTCACACCCCTCCAGCAAACTCTCGTCGATAAAATCACTTCGATGGAGGAACAATTAAAGAGGGTCACGGCTCCTCCTACTCCAGTCAATCCTCTTCATGTTTTCCTAGATGATATCGCCAAGATGGAGAAAGATTGGAAAGACAGGAGAGATGATTATGACTTCGGCATGTCAAGCAATCAAGGACCGGCATTTGAAGAATCCGAAGCAGTGTACGATGATGATGAAGCTCCACAGGCACCCCTTCCGAGTTTCCTTAATTTCCCGCTCCCTCCACTATCATTTGACGAACCCCCTGCTCAAGACGAAGCCACCATCCCTGATCCAACCCCCGTTTACGAGACTAATTGGTGTTACGATGATGGGTCGATACTCCAATCGCCCACATCGGCACCTCTTGAGTCTCCTCCTATCCCAGAACCTTCCATTAAACCTCCATCAATTACACCTCCATCCGCTATGCCATCAACCTTCACAACACCAATCTCCCCTGAGCCTTCCATTAAACTTCCACTCATTATACCATCAACTTTCACACCATCGGCCTCCATTAAACCTACCATTGAACCTTCCCCAATTAACCTCCCATTACCACCGCCTCAACCCACCTTACCTATTCCACCACATAACCCTTCACCTTTACCCGTGGCTAATCCTGAGCAGGATTCACCCTTTTTTGCACTCGAGCCAACCCCGACTGCTTCGGAGCAAAGGGAGAAGCTCGACGTGTTTGAACCTCCGTCTCCGTTTATCCTTCCTCCAACACTTTCCACTACACCTCCCACTAAACCTCCATTATCCACAAAGCCTTCCGCCTCCGCCTCACCTCCCTTTACTACTCGGAAGGGGAGTGCTTCTACAAACACTTGTGTCGAGGATGATCAAGAGCTGCGAAAGAAGAATTTGGCCATGGCCGCGCTATTCAAAATGCAAGAGTTCATTTGCCGGATGCCAATCCGGGTTATTGTGCCAGGCATGATTGAAGAGGCCAAGTCGCCGCCATGCCAAGCATTGATGCGGTGTAAGGGCCGGGCAGGGCACCCTCTGTTCCAACTTCCAAATCTTGAACCCCTGGGCAACATGATGCTTCTGAGCCCTACTTTCCAACTCCCTCACACCATTACTTTTCACCCTCCAAGAGAGTTGTCGTTTACTATTGAAGCTTCGTCATGGGCTTGTATTTCATCCATTAGGCCATTTGGCTGTATTCTTTCACTGCCGTGGAGGGGCAGTTATCTTGATGCTAAGGGGCCTTCCACTCCTTTACCCACCTCCCATTCAACTTCATCCCTATTCTCATCTTTCGCTTCATGGGCCATTCCAAGGGTAAAAAGGAGGATCTCATTCTCTCGCCCTTCATGTTCTTCACGTTCTTTGCATTCCATGCATTCTGTCGCATTTGTGCATTCATCACATCCGTTCTACTGCATTCGCATGCATTTGCACCTTCTTCTTCCCGGGTTTCCAAACCCGTATCTTCCCCGCCTTCCGGCGCCTCCGGATATTCCGCACTTCTCATCTTCATCTTCATCTTTCTTTAATTCACTCCCCTTGGGGCATCGCGTCCCCCTTCCTGCTATTTCCCTGGAACCTCCAGGAATTTTACCCCTCCTCTTTGGGCATCGCGCCCTTTCTGATTTCGTTATCCCTCCGGAACCTCCGGACTTTCCCCTCGGGCAACGCGCCCCTTTTCATCTTATTCCTCCGGAACCTCCGGATTTTCCTCCTAATCCTCCTTCATTCCTTTCTCTGTTCCTCGGGCATCGCGCCCCTTTCCATCTTATTCCCCCGGAACCTCCGGATTCCCCATCTGATTATCTCAGTCTTTTCCTTGGGCATCGCGCCCCTTTCCATCCTCTTCCTCCGGAACCTCCGGATCTTTCACCCCTCTCTTTGTCCTTTGGGCATCGTGCCCCTCTCCATTTGCTACCTTCGGACCTTCCCCTCGGGCATCGCGCCCCTTTCCACCTCATTTCTCCGGAACCTTCGGACCTTCTTGGGCATCGCGTCCCTCCTTCCATCATTCCTCCGGAACCTCCGGATTCTCCGTCTTATTCTCTCTATCATTTTCCAGGGCATCACGCCCCTTTCCATCTCATTCCTCCGAAACCTCCGGACCATCCATCTTTCTTCCGATTCATCTTTCTGCTCCTCCGGGATATCACATCCTTCATTTTCTTCCTCCTTTTTCATCATCTTTTTCTCTATTTCTTCCCAGGGCATCGCGTCCCTTCTTTCGTTATCCCTCCGGAGCCTTCGGATTTTTCCTCTCCTGATTCTCCACCACCTCCGGACCCTCCAGATCCGCCTCTTTCTATATATCAATTTCTTCTTCTGATTCCCCCTAATCCTGGGTCCGACCCAGCTTCTTCCACATCCACTGCCTTGGGCATTTGCCCTTTCTCCCACTGCTTTCGAGGCTTTAGTCCTCACTCCTCCTTCTAATTCTCCGCTTCTTCTGTAGACCTTTCATGTGATCAGGGTCTCCACACCTTAGTGAGGGAGTTCTAGCCCTCGCCTCTCTTCCTTTTCTCCTTATTCGTCTGAGTCTGGTTTGAACACCACTCATTCTTGTTAAGTCACTTTCAAACCCTTTGCTTCCAATCCTTTTGACTCCCAAAGAGGACAAATCGCATGATGATCAACCTCGCCTCTGACAGCTGCTTCTACAAAGGTTGCGAGGTAACATATTGGCGTAAGTATGGATTTTAATGATATCATTTTCTCATTACTTCACGCATGATTTTCAAAATCAAGTGCTTCTTAACGAGATTAAGAGTGGTGTTTTAAACCTTTATTTTAAGCTTTTGTTTAATTGAAATCATTCTCAAAAGAGTCATTTAGGCTTGTTTTTTTTGCAGCACCTCTGGTTAATAAAAACCCGCGCTGGGAATTCAACATTCTCTCCCCGCTTGTTAAGAGTAACCCTTAGTTGGGCACCGCACACACTTCACGGCGTCCTTAGCCGGCTCCTTTGGCTAAACACCGTTGCTACTTTGGCCATGCCATGAGTATTCCTGAAAGTCCTTTTCTCTTCTTTACTCGGCCAAATGCAGGAGCAAGAGATTGACGGATAAGATAACCCAACCTCGGTAATCCCCAATACGAGAGGAGTCTCAAATAGGGGCAGTCTTGACCCAAAATCAATATGAGTCTCATGATATACATCTCGCCAAAAGGGCTATTACGAAAATCAAATCGGAATTTTGATAAATGTAAAATTATGAATTATGGCATGACAAGAGTGGCAAAGTCCCCGCAGGGAAAACCCTGGTCGTATGCATGTCAAGGGTCTAAAAAGCAAAGGCACAAAGCCCCGGCGCAACAGACTACCTCTTTGAGGGTTAACACCTTGGAAAGAATTCAAGTCCCGACATCTCCCATCCTGTATAAAGCTTATCTCCAATTATTCTTCTCTTCTCCCTCCAAGACCGAATGTTTCTCGGGTATGGCCTTGGTAGGGGCCCCGTTGATCAAAGACGGTCGGTTATAGGACGCCACCCTTCAATGCACGCCCGGCTTTGGGCAGTTTTAGCGAAAGGGGAAGGAACGAGGACCCCTAGCCAGTGGTTTAAGACACCCTTTGATGCTGCTTTAGCAATGTCTAACCAAAATCAAACAAAAAAATTGAATATTTCTTGTCCAAAATCCATAAAAATTTGAATATCTTTCTCAAAACTTCATAAAAATTTGAATATCTTTTCCTAAAACCCACAAAAATTTGCATATTGATAAAATTCATAAAAATTTGAATATTTTTTTTAAAACTCATAAAAATTTGCATATTTCAAAATCCAAAAAAAATTGCATTGTATTATCTGATGGTGCTTTTGCAGGAACAACTTTGCAAGGACCAAGAGCACGGGATGAGTCCTATCTCCACTCATTGCTATCAATCTATTGATTCTTCCCGATATTCTCATGATATGCCACCCCGTACATTTTTTTGGTTATCATCTCCTCATATCTTTTTTGGTTATATCTCCTGATTATCATTCTGATTATTCATCTCGAGATCTTTCAATCAACTCCTGCTGATTTCTCTTAATTAATTCTGCCACTGGGCATTATATCACTCTGATCATTCAACTCCAAATCTTGATTAGCCAAGATTGTCATCCTCATGATGAAAAAACAAACAATGATAATCTGCAATGCCATGATTTAACTTGTGCTATTCATGCCATATACATGCTATTGATGCTTTGATTCATGCTATGCTTGCTATGCTTAAAATGCCTTATTCATTGCTTGTTATCTTTTATATCTTGGCTGATGAATTTTTGAGCGCAGGATAAGAAGCTATTGGTCCCACCGACTGGGCATCATCATTCAAGCCTCACGGTGCTGGCACCTCATCTCTCAGTTCCCCCATGCTTATTGCTCCACCATCTCTCCCTGTATGCATCCTACTATATGTTATATACACCACTAGATTATATCAAGGACCTTGTGGCTTTGGTAAATCTGGAATTCGAGTTCCCCTTCATCAAAAATAATGACGATTTCAGAGGAGTCTTAGTCACACGGATAGGCCGTTGAGTCGTCCAAGACTGGGGACGATGGTTCCCTTTTACGAGTTGGTGCGCGGATAAACGGGCTTCGGCTTAGTATCAGCTCGCAGAATGAGTTTCTTGACTCAGTCTCGGCAGTTTAACAATATTATCCTTGATTATTTTATATTTTTTTGTTTGATTTATTTTTCCTTTAAACCCAGCATGCATTCATGTAGGAATTTGAAACAATTGTTGAAAAATCATTCTGATAAGCTGATTTTGAGGGTTAAATTTGATCCTATTTCCAGATATGAGATATTCCATGCCGAATTGTATCCTCAGTTTGTTTTGTCGCTGTTTTGGGTCATTTTCTCGAAAGCTCCTTGTTTGGATTGCTATCATCTTATTTTAATCCTTTTCCCTTTGATCCACCTTGGCTGCAGCACGTCCACATTAGCTGGTAACCGCTCCCCAATGGTGAAACCTACAGGTTTGTGACCTGAGGTACTTCCACCGCGCTGGAAGTTGATCATTCTCCTTCGTGCCCTCGTGCACATCTCCCCATTTTATCCAAACATTGTTGATTTCGTTGGATTTCCCGAGATTGCTTCATCTCGTGCTTCTGATTTCAATTCTCATCAAGTGATGTTGATTGCGTGTCTCATCACACCTTGGCATCTACTTTTCAGTTTGCTCTGCTCCCTTGCAAAGCAGACGCCGAGGCGGGGCAGCTGTAGACACGCCAAAATTGACGTTACTATGAGTACATCTCATATTACCTTGTAATGCCCCAATTTGACCCTCAAATTAGTCCTATTTGAGTGGTTTTTCTCACTTTTCTTGGATTTCTCCGTTTTTTCACCCTTTTCTTACTTTTTCCTATTTTCCCCTATTTTTCTGGATTTTTTTGAATTTTTTGGGCATTTTTCTCTATTTTTCAGAAATAACGACTTGACGTGGGGCGTCTTTTAAATAACGACTTAGGCTTGGGCGTTTCTTAAAAAATTGACGACATATATTAAGGGCGTCAATTCCACTCAATTTCCATTTTTTTGGATTTTTCTGAGAATTTTTCAGAACTTTTCAGAAATTAACGACTTAAAAGAGGGCGTTATTTTGAATTTGAAAACAATAAAAAAAATTAAAAAATAAATTCACGCCGCATGGACGGGCGTTACTTTCAAATTGATTTATTATTATTTTTTTTAACCCCTTTGAGAGGTGATTTGGTGGCCTTCCGGGTGTCAGAAAAATTCGCAAAAATAGTCGTTGGAATCAAGGCAACGAGATGCACCTTCACCTAAAAAATGAGAAAATAATATTGAGAAATGAAAAATGGCCCTATTTTGAATATTTTGAATTAACGTCCTTGGTTAGGGCGCTTTTTAATTAACGCCTTTGACTCAGACGTGTTTCACAATTTTCAAATAAATTCTAAAATTTGATTTTTGAATTAACGCCCTAATCTAAGTCGTGTTTTTAAAAGACGCCCTCTGGAAGGTCGTCAATTCTTGAATTGACGCCTTTATCCAGGTCGTGTTTCATTTTTGTATTCCGAACGAACGTGGTCTTTCCCCACAGGATCCTTGCTTCGTTTGGGCTCTTGCTCATTCTTATCTTTCCCCCTTGGGCTCTTGCCCGTTCTTATCCTTCCATCTTTTGATTAGATTCTATTTAATAGAGCTTTCTGTAGCTCTGTACGGTTGGATTTTATTTCTCCCGATTCCCCTTTTTTCTTCCCCTATCTTCTTCTTTTTCTTCTTCTGTCTTCTTCTTTGCCCCCCGGTCGTTCTTTTTTCTTTGATTTTGCTTCTTCTTTCTTCTTCTGTCTTCTTCTTCTTCTTCTGTGGTTTTCTTTTTCTTTTTTTCTTCTTCTGTATTCTTCCACCCTTTTCTTCTTTTGTTTTGGACGCCCATCTCTCTTCTTCCACCCACATGTTTCCCCTTCCCCTTCTTCTCTGTTTGTTTTTTTTCTTTCTTTTCTTGTTTTGTGCTTGCAGGTGCTGGCTTCTGGCCGAAGGAGGACTTCATATGCAAAGCTTCATCCTGTAGAGCTTCTCCCCTTGAATATTCAAGCCAAAGCACAGGCTCCTCTTTTATCTTTTATTATTTATTTTTTTATTTTATTTTCATTGTCATCATCAGTTCACGTATGCATGCATAACCATCTCCTATTAATTTTTCCTCTCAACCATCATTGAGATCTCCCATAAGTGCATCTCATGCACTCTTTCCCTTTAATTTTAATTCATATTGTTCATGCATTCATCATTCATCTCCCACACCCTCTTTTGCATAGGGGTTTAAGGGCAACCCCCTTAAGGTGTGCTCTTTTACATGCTTTCATGCTCACATATATTTTTATTGAATTTGATGCTACACCATTGTTCCTAATCCATATCTTCTTGTTGTTGTTGTCTTTGTTTTGCAAGGGTAATAAAAGTGAAGAACTCTCTTCGTCGGCCGGCCGATCTTGAAGAGAAAAGGAGTACTCACATCCCCCGCGTTTCAAAAGGTATTTTACGATCATCTCCCCATATTATTTTCCACTTGAGACCCTCGTGTCTCTGGCGATCACACACACTCCACGTTAGCACCTCGTGCTATTTTATTGCTTTCACCATCCCTATTGTTATTTTATATTAAAGTGGATTTTAAAAGAGATCTACAAATTGGCGATCACGGTGGGACCTCCACTGTGTTCTTTATTGATTACCATCTCCATTGGCACCCTCGTGTGCCCTTTCCCTTTGACACCCTCGTGTGTCCTTTCCCCTTAGGCACCCTCGTGTGCCCTTTCCCCTCGGTACCCTCGGTACCCTTTCCCTTGTGCCCCTCGGGCATCCCCCATTGTGCACGCTGCAGACTCCCGGATCAGTCAATTGCTGCTTAATAGCGTCTTCAACAAGGGCGTCTTTTGATTTAACGCCCCTCACAGGGACGTGTTTTGATTAATTAACGCCCCCCTCCAGGGCGTGTGTTTATTGCACTTGCTGGCGTTTTGTTAGTATTTTTCTCGTCTGCCATTTAACGCCCCTCTCAGGGACGCGTTTCGTTGAGTAACGCCCACCTCCAGGGCGTCTTCTACCATAACTGCTGTCTGCTGCATGCTTATTATACTATCTGTGGAATAACGCCCCTCTTCGAGGCGTTTCATTTCTTATCAACGCCTGTCATTAGGGCATTTCTATTTATCATAACTGCTTTCTGCTGCATCTTTATCATATTGCCTGTGAATTAACGCCCCTCTCAGAGGCGTTTCATTTATTATCAGCACCTATCATCAGGGCGTTTTCTCTGAGTTTTGACGCCCTTTTCCGTAGGCGTCCTTTCTTTAGAACGCCTCACCTCAAGGCGTGTTTTTCCTACCGTCTGTGAGCCCCTCACAGAATTTACGACAGCCACGCTGCCGTGTTTTAATTTGGTCACGACCTACCGCAGGGCGTGTCTTTCCTCTTGCTGTGAACACAACCTTTCCAAGGGCGTGTCTTTACTGTTCTTTTTCACAGATTGGCTGTTATTCATTGCTGGGCATTTGTCTTGATATTACATTGCTGCTTGGATTGTCTTGATTTGTTGGCTTGGTTGAGAGACCTCCTCTCTCTATCCTAGGATCCACACACCCCTCTTGGAATCGGGACGACCCTCCATTGAGCATTCCGTCTCTTTGGACCGAAAATCCCTTTTCCAAGACCTCCGTAAGTCCCCGCACCCGTGGATTCCCTCACGGACGCCGGGCTGGTTGTACCCTCGAAGTACCTGGAGTTTAGAGAACCTATACGTTGTTAAAAGAGAGAAGGACTTAGTTGACCCGGAGGTTACACTCGGATCAAACTAGGTCTCATTTGGCAAAAGAGTGAACTTTCACAAATAATCCACCCTAAATTCAAACATAAAACATTAAAACCTTGCGTTTCTTGCCAACCTTGTTTGCATAAACATAGTTGGGTGATTTGATTGCCTTGTTTGGATTGAATATTTTGTGATAATTCCTTCATTAAACATCTTCTCTCTTAAGAATGAAACTCCGTTCAGGTAAAACCATCAACATGTCAGGTCACGGGTATTCTTATGATGATGAGAATGAGAACATATTTGGTCAATATGAGGACCCTCTCCAGGATTCTGTTTATTATGAGGGGAACTACCTTCCTCCTCACCCCATTACTCACAAGTCCATGTGGTCGATACCACCATCCATGAGGCGGACCCTTCGTCTCAAGTTCCATCTTCCAACACTTCGGGGAACCCTTCCCCATCCATCAACGTCACAGATTTGATCCAAGCTCTCTCCCAGTTGGATGACTCCCAGCGGCAAGCCATTCAGGCCGCTTTAAAAATCCTCACTTTTGGGAGTGAAAAATATATAACATGACAACAACATGTATAAGATGTGATAAAAAATATATAGCACGAGGTGCTAAGGGGGAGTTGTGATCGCCAGAGGGTTTACCTCAATAAGAAGAAAATGAGATCGCGTGTACCTGGTGAAGAGTGGGATGCGGGATGAATGTGGATTTCCTCCTCCAACTCCAATCGGCCGGCCGATGAAGTGGGTTTTCTTGATTGATTACCTTGTAAAAAAAGGACAATGAAAAAACAAGCAAAAGAGAGGGGGATCAGCCAAAGTGCAATAGTATCAATCCAAAGCTAACCTAAAATGATGAAAAGACATCAACATGCGCACCTCTTTTTTTTGTTTTATAAACCCCTAGCAGAGAACTAGGGAAGGGATATGATAATGCTTAATGCAAGAAATAACGACAGAGGACAATAATAATATGATGAAAAACGAGACGAACGAACAAACACGATATATAGATAACCCTGCTCTCCCTGACGAGAGTAAAGGGAAACCGTGAATGATGTTGGATGGATTGTAGAAAGATGGATGCAGTAGGATGAAGCCCGATCGGATGCAGTAATACACCACGCTGCAGCAGGATGAAGTGCAAAGAGGGGGAGATTATGCTTGCAATCGTGGTCTTCTGGGTTCAAAGCGTTCAACAACAATAATAATAAACAACCACCCAACCCCCTTTACGCTCGACATGGAGCCTCTTATATAACGTTCAATCGGATGTGATCAAACAAGGGAATTGATAAGAATGGGTAATGAGGCATCCAAGGAAGGATTAAGATCGAGCAAGAGTCCAAGGATAGCAGGGAACTGTGGGGGAAAGATGGAAAAAAGAAGGACTCTGGAGTGAAACACGCCTTAAGACAGGGCGTCTATTTATGAATTGACGACCTGCACAGAGACGTTTCTTGAAACACGACTTAGGAAAGGCCGTTTCTTCCTGGATTTAATTTTGGAAATAAAAACTTCCTCTGATTAAAAACTGAGATAACACGCCTAAGGTAACGGCGTTTCTTCAAAACACGCCCTGAGGAAAGGCGTTACTCACAAAATGCCTTTTATTTTGAAAATAGATAATTCCAGAGAGTAACGGATAATACCAGGAATTGACGCCCTCACCTACAGTCGTCCTTTCTTTGAAAACGCCCTATGACAGGTCGTTACTTTAGAAAGTAACGCCCTTCGTCAAGTCGTGATTCACAAAAATGCAGGAAAAATGCAGAAAAACTCACAAAAATAGAAAAACTTTATGTTATAGGAATATTGAAGTCCACTTGGGGCGTTTATATAATAACATGAGATTTGATCAACAAAACGTCAATTTTGGCGTGTCTACAGCTGCCCCGCCTTGGCGTCTGCTTTGCAAGGGAGTGAGACGGAAATGGAATGAAGTGTAATGAAAGGAATGAAATGGAACGAACTGATAAGGAGACGCCAAGGTGTGATGGGACACGCCTCAGACACTAAGCATTTGAAATCTTTCCAAGATTCTGAGTGAAACAACTCTGAGTGGTTCCAAGGAAACATCGATCTGTTGGATAAAAGGAGGCTTAAGTAAGTAATCAAAGGGTGTGCGCGCGGGCACGACAGGGAAAGACCATTGGAGAGCGATTACCAGCCAATGTGGACGTGCTGCAACCAAGGTAAATTTTGCAGAAAAGTAAGGAGAATTGGGATAGAGATCCAACAAAGGGATACTTTCAAGGAATCAGCCTGAACGGCTTCAAATAGAACGAAGTACTTGATTTGGAATGGAATATCTCATGTCAACTCAATCGAGAGCGAGTGAACTTCATTATTGCCATAATATGAAGATTTTCAGCATGAAACTCAAAGTCCTACATGATGCATGCTGGGCTAAAGGAAAAGATTAAAACAAACTAAAAATAGAAAATAATCAAGGATAATATTGCTAAGCTGTTTAAGTCTGATCAAGAATCCATTTCTCTGAGCTAACACTAAGCCGAAGCCCGTTTGTCCGCGCATCAACTCAGAAAGTGGAGCCATCGTCCCAAGCCTTTAACAACTCAACGGCCTATCCGTGTGATCAAGATTCTCCTGAAATCGTCATCGTTTTTGATGAAGGGGAACTCAAATTTCAGGTTCATCAGAACCACAAGGTCCTTGATATACTATAATATCGTAGATATCATATAATAACAATACTTACAAGTAACAGATACAAGGTGACAAGATGTTACTCCATGAGCGATCCAAACGCTTCGAATCCTGCAAACTTCTGCACTTTGAGATTTATTAGACTTCATTTATCAATTCAGAACATGACATGATCATAAGTGCTTAATCATAAACAATTTCATCAAATAATAGCACTTAAGTTCATCAAAGCATGGGGAGGGTAAAAATCCGTAGGCCAATAAAACACGCCTACGAACAGGGCGTTAACATCATAAAGACGCCTGACTATAGGTCGTTAATCTTTAAAACACGCCCTGATGAAAGGCGTAACCAATAGAGGAAGCTTAGAAGAAACACGACCTCATCAAGGGCGTTACATAAAACACGACCACTTTTAAAGTCGTCAAATCAAAAATAGACGCCCTGACACAAGGCGTTAACAATAACGAAAGCTTAGTAGAAACACGACCTTATCAAGGGCGTTACATAAAACACGACCACTGGTAAGGTCGTCAAATCAAAAAGAGACGCCCTGGTACAAGGCGTTAATTCAGCACGAACCTCCGTTTCCAAATTAGGAACACAGTCCTTAACCTAATCAAACTTCTATCTTCGGGACTCTTTAGGACTCTTCAAATCCTTATAAAACGGAGGGCTTCCTTTAACCAAATCATCAGAACCTCCCTGCGCGACCAAATCGCTTCTTTTCTTTCTTTTTTCTGTTTCTGTTCTTCTTCAACCGCAAGCCTCTGTACGAGCTTCTTCTGCAAAATCAAGCAATGGACAGGGTGATGAAGAAACCTAAGATTTCTACTCTCAGGATTACCGAAATACAAGGGCACATAAGCAATCGAATTGCTTTGAATCAAGTAAGCTTTTCTTCTGCTAATTGCCTTGCGATGCTCCTTCTGCCAAACTCTCATCTGCATGTGTTCCTGTTCGTTACTACATGTGTTCTATTCTTACAGGACTATCCAAACCTTCCAGGAGCTCGAAGATATGTCCAAGTCAAATGGTTGCCCCTCATCCTCTCCAAGTTTACTTCAGATATGAGGGTATACATAGCTAGATGGCATCTCTTGGGGTTGATAACCCATGCCAAGCATTATGATCAAATCCACATAGATTGGGCTGCCATAGGAGCATTGATTGAAACATGGCATCCTTCCACCCATACTTTCTTATTTTCTACATTTGAGGCTACCATCTTGCTGGAAGAAGTAGAGATGATCCTAGGCTTGAAAAGGATGAAACACGGAGAAGAAGAAAAGATGGCCATCATGCCAAGGCCCATCTCCTCCCATGAGTTGCTAACCTCGTTAATACCTAGCCCAAATATAGTGAACCAAATCAAGGTCACTAAAGGAGTTAACCTCTTGAAGCTCGCCTCGTGGGTGTACAAGAGAGCGGGTCAAGCTAAAGAGGAAGAGGAGATAGAAAGAGTGACCAAAGCCTTCGTGGTGTGCTTGGCAGGAGCACTCCTATTCCCATCCACGGAGGACTTTCTAGAGGAGTCCCAATTGAGCGCAGTGGTGAGCTTATGGGAAGAAGAAAGAGTTGGACCGGCGATCCTAGCATATCTCTATAGCGGGCTTACATCAGCGGCCATGGGAAGGCCCATCTACGGGTGCATGCTAGCACTCTCAAGTTGGGTTGATCTACACTTCAAATTCAACTCATGCCACGAAGCCCAACAACCCTCAAGAATTTTCTCAAAGAGCCCACTCTCATATATAACCGGCTCATTAGGTATAAGCAATAGAGTGACCAACCGGATTCCTCAAATCAAGAAGAGAGGAGATTGGAGGGAGCACTTAAAGGTAATGCCAAAGAATCTTTTTACTTGTGCCCCGGGTGTATTCAAAATGCAGGAGCTTCGTGCACGCTTCTCCATCGGGACGGACCTTCGTCTTATTGGCGCATCCGAGCTCGTCTTATATAATGCACACCGGTGCCTTCCTCAGCTTGGGCTCCCAAGGCAAGTGCTGGAAGACATCTCCCATCTACCTCCCATCAAATCAAGAGACCTAGGCAGTAATGAAGATGGTGAGGAGGTTATCACCATTCAAGCTCTGTGGAGGCTAAGCAAGCTTCATCAACCTGTAGAAGACTTGGATGAAGACAAGGAACAGTGGAAAAATTATGTAATTTCATTGAGAAAATTAAGGCCCAAAGTGGCTCATTAGTCATTGTAGTTCCTTCTTCAAAATAATAATAAAGATTGCTTTCTGATTGAGCCAATTGCCACCGTGATTATGAACCAAATCATCCAAAAACCTGTGTTTCTGTTGTGAATAACGCCTCCAAGAATGCCGTGAATTCAAAAATACACGCCTTACCTCAAGGCGCTTCCAGTGGCCCATCGTCAACAATTAACGCCTGCATTAGTGGGCGCTACTTAAATAACGACTTCAGACAAGGCGTGAATAGATTCAAACCCAAAAGAATATAATCGTTGACTCATCAAAAATAACGCCTTTTCCATAGTCACGTTTCAAGAATAACACGCCTTTACCAGAGGCGTTACTTCAAACAGCAATGATGACTTCCCTTCCATCAATCAACGCCCATTCAATGCGTCTGACGGCGGTTATCGTTCCCCATGCAAAATAAATTAACGCCTTAATCCTAGTCGTCGATTTTCATAAAACGCCCAACGAATGGGCGTGAATTCTATTATAAACGCCTCCGCTTAGGGCGTGTCTTCTTTTCGAAACCCAAAAGCCGTCAGGCCCCTTCTCCTTCCTCCTTCCATCCTCATTTCGCCCTTTTCTCTGCAAACCCTAACCGAAGCCCTCAAAGCCTCTCTCTCGTTCTCTCCAACTCACTCAATCTCACTCCCCCTAAACCCTAGCCATGGCCAAACGCCAAAGAGTTAGCGCCCCAGATGTGGTTGACCTCGACGCCTCCCACGCCCAAGAGGAAGAAATTTCCGTGGAGGAGCTCGCCGTCGTGGCTTTCGAAGAAGAGGCGGCGATGGCCGGCGGCGACGAGGCCGACGGAGCAACGGGCGAAGCAATAGAAGAAACAGAAGATGCAGAAGGTGGAGAAGAAGAAGATGAGGAAGAGGGAGATGGAGAAGAAGAAGGACCACCGCCCACGGCGGCGGTCGCTCCCCGGGGCCAACTCCGGCGGCCCAGACGGCCGCTGCCTCGGCCACAACCCCAGAAGCATAAGAAGGTAGGTTCCCCCTCCCCAATTCCCATTTTTTTTATTTTATTTATATTTTTCTTGATTTTCCATAGCCCTCGGGCACGAAACCTGCAACTCAGAAAAGACATGCCTCCCACAGGGGCGTTACTCACAAACGAAACGCCCTGACCAAGGGCGTTAAATTATTTTTAATTTCTGAAAATCAATTAACCTCCATGAAAAACGCCCTGAAGCATGTCGTTTCTTAAAACTTATGATTTTTCATGAATTCCATGCTCATTAAACAATTTCCAAAAATATTTTCATGAATTATTTCGCATGCTGTTAGCTTTTTGATTTTCTGTTAAATTAAAAAAACCCACGCCCTCCAGTAGGGCGTTAATTCAACAAGAGACGCCCAAACCAGAGGGCGTCGCTTCATTCATTAACGGTTTAAAATTAACCACCCTTAGGAAAATGCCCTACCACAGGGCGTGAACTCAACAAGAAACGCCCAACACGGAGACGTGATTAGAAATATGTTTTAGAGCCATCAAAATACGCCCAACACGGAGGCGTAATAAAGATGAAAAACGCCCTTATCCAGGACGTTACATTAAGGTACATTCAGAAAAACGCCCCCCACAGGGGCGTGAATTTATCAAGACACGACCTGAGGATGGCCGTGAATTCCAAAACGTTAAAGCCCAAATCAAATGTAATTCCACATGGATATTCAAACAATTAAGAAAAATAATCCTCTTTTAATGCATGCAGGGGCTGATGAGGACCCGTATCTCATGGGTCATGGTCTGGGCAGCATACCAGGGTCTCCCCGACTTCCAGAGGGTTAGGGTAGAGGCCATGGGGTTTGGGGCTTTTCTATCCATTGAGCCTTTTAGACCTGACCTAGCACTGATCCAGGTTTTGAGGGAGAGATGGGATAGGGTTAGCCGGACTTTTCTGATGCCCTGGGGGCATATGGTTCCTAGTCTAGAGGATGTAGCCAGGATCACAGGTTTACGGGTAGATGGTGAGGCCGTGAGTGGGTTCACCTATTCTGACTATACGGAGATGGCCCAGAGGCTACTAGGGCTTGAGATGGTCTATGTGGGACCTAGCGAGTGTAGGACCATTTTCCGTACGGACCTGACTACAGCGATGGGTCTAGGAGACGCCAGGCATAGGTCGGGGGAGACCTTAGGCGAGTTTGCACAGCGACTGACCGACGGGGTGAGAGCGGCATGCTGCCAGGACCCGACTGACCATGAGAGAGCGGACCGAGACCTGAGGAGGTTCCTGCTGCTGCTGCTCGGGAGATTATTGCTGGGGACGAAAGCCGACGTCATCAACTGCCGCTTCCTGGGCATTCTTGAGGATCTGGAGACAGTTGGCACATATGCTTGGGGAGCGGCCCTGCTGGCGCATTTGATGGCCGATCTGTCCACGGGGACAGGTCGTGAGACGACCGTCAGTGGCTTCTCACCTCTTCTTCAGGTATGCAATTTCTCATTCTTATATCTTTTCCTTTATTATGATGCATGTGAATATAGTACTAATTGCAATGCATGGATGCAGGTGTGGAGCCACCTATACATGCCGATGGGGCGCGTTGACCCACGGCCAGGAGCTGAGGGATCCTTCCCTCTAGCGCGACGCTGGCTACCCGTCGTCTTTGGTGCCCCACTTGACTACGAGTTGTGGGTTCTACGGAGAGAGTTCCGCGACTTCCCTCCCTCGCTGGTATGTATGAATGAATGATGTGCATTTCTTTTTGTGTGTTTACTTGATTATGATGAAATGATAATGATGCGTGTTCATGAGTGCAGGTGTAGTGGAGGCCATATGAGGGGATGACAGATGATGGTCAGCCTTGGGTCGTATCGGGGCGACCTCGCTTCGGGCGTGAGCTGTGGCTACACTGCTTGAGCGAGATTGAGCCGTTACGGCTTCAGCTGGTGATGAGGACCCTGGGCCTGCCCCAGGAGTGGATCGAGGTCGGAGAGCCTCGAGGGATTGGCAAGAAGACCCGCGGTCGCACCAAGACGACCGACTGGAGGGTGCGATTCGAGGAGCAGTACGCCGACTGGCAGCGTGGCGGGACCACAGTCATTTCCCACGCGACTGACAGCTCCGAGTACCTCCGGCGCTACTGGGAGGTTCACGCCGGCAGACCTCAGATGAGGGTCTTAGGGGTATGTATGAATGCAATGATTTCTAAATGCTTATGCTTATATATGTCTATTATGCGACTAACATGCAATGGATGCAGGATGCGAGAGACATCGCGGCGATGGATGCCCAGGCCCACCTCCACAGCCTGGAGGACCAGCTAGCCGCCACACGGGCAGATCTGGAGACCCTGGTGAGTGTTTAAATTATTCCTATATGCAAATGAAATTTTTTTTTGTTTTGTTGAATTAATGTTTAGCCACTGACGGTCTTAATGAATGCAGCGTGCCCAGCAGGGAGCAGTGAGGAGAGATCCGGGGGAGGCCTCCAGCTCGAGGGGGCCTAGTGCAGAGGTGACTGCACTGACGGAGCAGCTGGCTGGTGCGATAGCGCGAGCCGAGGCGGCGGAGCGTGACCTTGCCTCACGGGTAAATTCTGAACTCAAAACCTCATTCAAATAATGATTAGATATAACATTGTATACTGATAAAAATTCATTTTTACAGACTGAAGAGCTTCGAGCCACTCTTATCTGCGTAGATGAGGGTTTCTGAGCGACGAGCTCACATGTGCGTGATCTACCTTCAGTCACATGTTGTTATTTCATTTCATGAATTATTGAACTGTGGAACTGATGATTTGTTTACCTGTTTGTAGGCTGCTCAGCTGAAGGCGATACGTACCGAGTTGTCGATCCGCGATCAGCGGATCGTAGAGCTTCAGCGGACCCTGCAGCGACGCAGTGAGCTTCCTCAGGACGTAGCCGAGCTGCGAGTTGCCCTGGAGCTGGAGAGGAGGGAGCGTGCTCGGGAGCGCGAGGAGCGGGCTCGTGAGCGGGAGGAGCACCAGGCGGAGCGTGCCCGGTTCCAGGAGCAGCTGGCGGCACGGGAGCGTGAGCTGGCGGACTCGAGGACCCAGTTGATCCTTTCCCAGGAGCGGCTGCGGGTGTCCGAGGAGCGGTTGCAGCGAGGCCGTGAGCGAGCACGGGCTGCGGGGTACTCCTTCACCAGCTCCACCTTCGTGGCGGGTTCTTCCCTCCGAGAGAGGAGTGAGGCAGGGGGACACGCTCGGGTTCCGGCTTCTTCGCGGGGGCCTATGCCTCCTCCACCAGCGCCAGCTCGGGACGGTGAGGAGGAGGTTGAGAGCAGGAGAGTAGAGGAGGGTGGAGGCGAGAGCTGAGAGTTTTGTACTTGTACTCCTCCACCTTCACACCTGTACATGATAGACATGATGATATATATATATATATATATATGAGATTTGAGCTTTTGTTACCTGAGCACTTGTATGGTTGTGGACTTGTGTTTGTGTACTTTTTCTTTCCACGTTCCTCGTGTTTGCTTTACTTTGCCCTGTATCTGCAGCTGCGGTTTTCACTTGAACAAATAGGTTAATTCATCTGTTCGACTTGGCCCCTTGCCCGGTGAGCAAGGGGTGTCAATATTCTGACCTTAGTAATGGGCAAAGTAAAATAACCAAATCTTGGGAGATGCCTCATGCAATCACACATATGCAAACAATAATTAAAAGATGTCCAGGCAAGAATGCAATTCATGCAACATGAAGAATTTATTTTTGTTCTTTTCAGTATATATATATATATATATTTTTGGGGGGATTTTCTGAAAAACACGCCTTAGATTAGGTCGTTACTCTCTTAAAAGACGCCCTCGGAGACGGCGTTACTGTGAAAAGTTTTTTTGAATTTTGTTGAAAACACGACCTTCCAAGAGGCGTTATTTTTAAAGAAACGACTAAGATCTAGGCGTGAATTAACATAAAAGCGCCTTGAACAAAGGCGTTAATTGTTATTCCTCCCAAATTGAGCTGATAAAGAAATTAAGGTGGTGGGCCCTACTCGGTCATCATCTAAGATCCATTAACCTTTCTTGAATAATTAAAAGGGGAATTGGCGTGCATATGGTTGAACTTGTACACAAGATTTCGTACAGTGCATTCTCTTCGGTTTGTCTCGACCATTCTGCTGGTTCATGACTTTTCCAAAAATAAAAAAGAAGGTATAAGGAAGCCCACAAAAGATTTAAAGATGCCTGAGGCAAAGCTACCTCCCCTACCCTATGCCTGTTGGGGTTCGGTCTTTGGCGTAGGGACGCTTTGTTACCTTTTGCCTCTTTATATTGCATGCATACGCCCAAGGTTTTCCTTGCGGGGACTTTGCCCTCTTGACATGCTTTTCTTTTCACCATTTGACTTTCACTTTGGAATTGATTTGCATTGAATAGATTTGAACTGATGAACAACCTAATTGTACTTGGGCTTTTTGTGGCATTTGTTCCCTTTTGGGCCCTGACTTCCTCCTACTAGGGCGGCGGATAGGCTTGGCGTGTCTACCTTGAGACCTCCCTTCCTCCCTTGTGGGCCGAAGAAGAAAAGAATGGATATGGTCTTTCACCTTTGGTCTGGTTTCGACTTTCCATCAGATTTTGCACTGCTTGAGCTCAAGAGTAAAGTGTGTAGTGTGTGCGGGGTCAACTCCTATTTTAAATTAGGAAGACTGACGAATGGATTCTGAATTTTGACCTTTCGGACCGTGGACCTTTGCATGTCATGTCAGCCCAAAAAGGAGAACCATGAAAGAAAACTCTTTTTGTTTTTTTTGAAAATATTCGATTTTTTTTTGATTATCTGGGAGATTTTTATTTTCTTTGGATTTTTGTGAAATTCTCAATTTTTGTTTGGATTTTTGTTCAGGGGTAATATTTCTTGAGATACAAACCGTTCCAGGGGTGAGCTAATTCCTCTCCTTCAGCATTAACCAGTTTATAAGCATTGCCAGGAAAAACCTCTTTTATGACGAACGACCCTTCCCAATTTGGCTGTAGCTTTGAACGAGGGCCACCCGGCTTTACAAAAATTCTTTTGATTACCATTTCACCGACCTTAAATTTTCTCTCAATTACCTTCTTTTGATAAAAACGTGAGAGCCTGTTTTGATAAACGCGCGCATGCTCAGCGGCGACCAGACGCTTCTCGTCTAGGAGTTCCAACTGGGCAAGGAGTGAATCACGACGTTCATCGATAGAGAGCTCCTCATCCAATTGTACTCGCAGAGAGGGGATAAGAATCTCATAAGGGACTACAGCCTCCATTCCATAAGTAAGGGTGAAAGGAGTTTGCCCAGTGGGGGTTCGAATGGAAGTGCGGTAGGCCCAAAGAGCTTCAACCAGCTTGTCTGGCCAGTCCGAGAATTTATTAGCCTCGCACGTCTTCTTAACAATCTTGATTAAGGTTTTATTAGTGGCCTCTGCTTGGCCATTGCCCTGCGGATAATAGGGAGAAGAATGATGCAATGCAATGTTATACCTGTTGCAGAGATCCTTGAGATCTTGAGAGATAAATTGGGGCCCATTGTCGGTGACGATGGTGCTCGGAATGCCGAACCTCGTGATGATGTTCTTCATGATAAATTTGCAGACGGTCGATGCTTTAATTTCCATGTAAGCTTCCGCTTCCGCCCACTTGGTGAAGTACTCCGTTGCCGTGAGAATGAATGATTTTTGCTTGGTCAGGAGGTTCGAATCACCAAGAGGTCCAATGATATCAAAAGCCCACATGGAAAAAGGCCATGGGGAGGACGTAGGATGGAGTGAAGAAGCAGGAGAATGAATCTTGTCGGCGTGCAGTTGGCACTTAACACACCTTCGAACATAGATAGAGCAATCCTCTTCTAGAGTGGGCCAATAGAACCCTAGTCTAAGAATCTTCTTAGCTAGCATCTGGCTGTTCACATGACCACCACACACACCAGAATGCGCCTCTTCCACAACTTTGGAAGATTCATCATCATCGAGGCATCTCAATAAAACACCGGTGAGCCCTCTTCTGTAGAGCACACCTCCAACCAAAGTATAACGTTGAGCCACTCTCCTAATTGCTTTCTTTTCTTCTGTTGTGGCTTCCTCGGGATAAGACTGATCATTACAGTATCTGGCAATCTCATAATACCAAGGCTTTTCTTCGTCAGCCAACTCTTCTTGCCAATCCAATAGCATAACCTCTTTGCCTTCAAGAGCTTCTTTCCGCCTAAGCTTCTCAAGCACCTGATCCCTAATATCAAGGAAAGCACGATCCCTAATGGCTGGAGTATCACGCTGATGAATCAGGGGGACATGAAAATCACGCTCAGGAGGGAAGACTAAAGCGGAAGCTAAAGAAGCAAGTGCGTCGGCCAAGATGTTCTGGCTACGCGAGACATGAACAAAAATCAATTTAGTGAAGAGTTTGGCGTAAGCTGAAGCGAGTTCCTGATAGGGCTTGAGCTTAGGATTGATGGTGCGGCACTTGACCAACACTTGGCGTAGAATAAGCTGACTGTCACCGATAATTCGCAAATGAGTGACACCATATTGATGAGCGGTTTTAAGACCGGCCAAAAGAGCTTCATACTCGGCTATGTTATTGGTGACGGGAAAAGTGAGCCGAGCTGCAAATGGAATGGTGACCCCTTCAGGTGTTAAAAGAACCATGCCGATCCCTCTTCCTTGAGAATTAAGAGCTCCATCAAAATGTAATGTCCACATAGGATCATGGGGTTGATTAATGGACATTAATTCTTCATCTGGGAACTCTGAATTGACAGGATCAAAGCGGGGGAGAGGGTGGTGAGCAAGATGTTCGGCAATGGCATAACCTTTGATAGCTTTTTGCTGAATGTAAGTGATGTCAAATTGAGAAAGGCAGCTTTGCCAGCGTGCTAATCGATCAGTGAGGACCGATTTTTCAAGGAGGAATTTGATTGGATTCATGCGAGAAATGAGGTGAACCTCGTGAGCTAGGAAATAGTGTTTTAGCTTCTGAACTACCCAAACCAAAGCTGCACAAGTCTTCTCCATGGCTGAGTACCTCTGCTCACAGGGGTTAAGAAGTTTAGACAAGTAGTATGCTGCCCTCTCTTTACCTTCCTCATCCACTTGAGCTAAGACAGCACCTACGGAGTCATCCAGGACCAAAACATAGAGAATAAGTGGCTTGCCTGGAATTGGCGGCCTCAGGACAGAAGGATTGACCAAATAATCCTTCAATCCGTCAAAGGCTGCCTGACATTTGTCATCCCAATTAAACTTGACTCCCGGCTTAGTAAGCTCGTAAAACGGCCTACATCTCTGCGAGTGCTGGGAGACGAAGCGGCGAATAAATTGCAACCTCCCGATTAATCCTCGAACTTCCTTCAAATTCCTGGGAGAAGGCATATCTCTAATGGCCTTCGCCTTGTTGGGATCAACTTCAATTCCCCTCTTACTGACAATAAATCCAAGCAACTTCCCTGAAGAAACGCCAAATACGCACTTCTTGGGGTTCATTTTTAATTGAAATTCTCGTGATCTCTGAAAAACCTTAGCCAGAACCCCAGGATGCTCAATCCTCGTCCTTGATTTCACAACCAAGTCATCCACATACACCTCAATATAAATATGAATCATGTCATGAAAAATTGCCATCATAGCCCTCTGATAGGTGGCTCCAGTATTCTTAAGTCCAAAGGGCATGACCACATAACAATATGTGCCCCATGGTGTAGTGAATGAAGTTTTCTCTTGATCTTCTTCAGACAGACGAATTTGATTATATCCTGAAAAGCCATCCATAAAAGAAAGAGTCTCAAATCCTGCCGTGTTATCAATCAATACATCGATATGAGGGAGGGGGAAGTCATCTTTAGGACACGCCCGGTTGAGGTCCCGGAAATCTATGCAAATTTGAACTTTTCCATCTTTCTTCATAACCGGGACAATGTTAGCCACTCAATTGGGATAAAGGACGACTCTAACAAATCTAGCTTTATGGAGTTTATCGACCTCTTCTTTCATTTTCAAAGCCATACTAGGGTGGAAACGCCTCAACCGTTGTTTTACCGGGACAGACCCTGGCTTAAGTGTAAGGCGATGTTCAACGAGCGCAGGGTCTAATCCAGGCATATCTTCATAGCTCCATGCGAACGTGTCCTTGTATTCTTGCAGAACCAAAATGAGCGCCTCCTCTTCGGAGGGCGGTAAATTTTTGCTTATGAGGATAGTCCTAGGGTCTTTCTCAGTACCCAGATTGATTTCTTTGGTCGGTTCTTCTACGGAGGCTGATGGTTCATCGAATCTTCTTATACCACTAGCAAAAGCATCAGCCTCGTCCTCATATTCTTCATAACTTTCATCCCCCTCTTCAATAGGGTCTTCATCATTCATGATTTCATAAACGCCCAAACCCTCATAAGAAGCAACAAAATCCTCATGTTCTAACTCTGGCAGGATAAACGGATCTTCCACAAATTCGGGGAGGGCTAAACAAGCTTGGCATCTGATGGCCAATTCCAACAAAAATCTGCGAGGAATCTGCTTACCCTTGGCCTTCTTGTGTGAATTTACCCCATGATTTTTATTAGAAGAAGAGGAAAAAGAGGAGGAAGAGCAACTAGCTCGATTAGAAAGGAAAGAAGGAGGTGAAAAAGCAGATACAGGAGGTGATACAGAGGATGGCCCCTCACCAGAGGGGGAGAAAAGATTTACCAAGGAATCTTGGAAGAGCGGCCCCTGGGTTGGGACGCGCTCGGGAGAAAAATAGGAGGTCTCCTCAATATAAATGGAGGATTGGAATGTTGGAGATTTGGCGTTTTTTTTTCATTTTCATGTTTTCCTTTGTTTTTATTTTCTTTTTCAAGTAAAAAGCAATGTGAAGGGAGAATAGTAGGTGGAGTGGAGATTGCAAGTTTGGAGAAAGATTTAATCAAAGAGGGCCCACGCGGGGGCGAGATGGAGATTTTAGAAAATCGCTCGAGGAGCGAAGGAGCAATCGGAAGGGAAATCTGAATTGAATCAGGAGACAAGTTGATGGTAATCGGTGGTGGTCGCGGCACGTGACCAAACCAACGGGAATAAAGAGAAACCATCACCGATGGATGCACAAAAGTGAGGGAGAAAAGGCCGGCCCACAGCCTATCCACGGAAAATCCTTCTTCAAAGGGGACATCTGGCTCCCCAGTATCTGTGTAGTCACTTAACATCTGCCTTTTATCTGTGATTGCGGTAGGCATTTCAATCAGTTCTTGAATCAGCGGAGGCCATTCCGGATCTGTCGGCATGAACAGGCGGCTTAAAGAGAAAGTGATGTCATTCATGTCAAACCACCTGTACCAGTCACATTCCGGATCACCCATTTTCCTTCTTTTATCTGGCCTTAACGACTCCAGGGCTTTGTAAGTGGCTGGTGGGGCAATGTGACGAGCAAACTGTCTAGCGTGCACATCTTGACAATCAAGCAATGATGTAATGATGGTAGTCTGTTCATTGTTCTGAACGCCACCGGTGACAAAATGTGTTTTTAAAGTCCAGGTGAGCGGCTGGCGATCTGGCTTGAAGGTGGACGTCATAACAGCCCACGGCTCTCCTTCATTCTTGCCCGGTGCTTTGTAGCCTAAGCCGCCTCGTGCAACCACCTTTTGAGGCTTAATGGGCCTAATCTTGCCCTGGAGTTTGGCGCCCAGGCCCTTGCCATCTTGATATCCCATTCTTATCAGAATGTTCCAGCCGGGGGTATTCATCATATTTTTCTTTTTCTTCTTCCCCTTAGAAGGCAGGGGTGTCATAGCAACTGTTGTAACCGTCTCAGATAGCATTGGCTGAGAGTGGGGAATGTCCAGCACAGATAATAACGGCTTGTTGGCTGGCCATATGGAAGGAACTGATGAAGCTACATGAATGTCCTCCTCTGGCAAGATTGGCAAGCTGGTCACCTTGATAATGCGGCCCTTGTGCGGAAACTTAAGGCACTGATGGTTTGTAGAGGGCACTGCATCAAGCTGCTGAATATAAGGGCGACCCAGGATGCCATTAAAGGTCGGGTCCATATCCAGAATATGAAAATCTGCCGTAATGGTGGCTGGACCCAAGCTGACTTTGAGAGTAATCATACCCAGAGGGGGTTTCTTTGTATTGTCATATGCCATGACAGTAATGGTAGATGGCCGAATCTGGCTCTCAGGGATACCGCATAATTTTAGAGTGCTCGGAGGCAACACATTGATAGATGCACCGGTGTCTACCAAACACTGCTTAACGGCCACTTTGTTGATATCAACCGTGATACATAGGGCATATTTTCTTGCCGGTAGAGGTGCTAACTCATGTTCATGGAATGTGATTGCCGGCTGACTGCTGGCAGGGGTTAAGACTGTAATTATCTATTCAACTGGAAGGTCCTCATTGACCATGACCTTCTGCAGGTATTCCTTCAGGGCCAGCTGATGAGTAGTGGACCTCTTGATTAATTCAAGAATGGAGATTCTGGCTGGAGTGCGATCCAAGTGCTTTAATAAATCATACTGGGTTCCCGGCACTGAATCTCGTTCCTGCTCTTGCTCTTGTGGCCCCTGCATGGGCTCTAGCTCTCTCTGTGGGAAAACACGGTGGAATATCCGTCCACTGCGGAGCGGCGCTACGCCTTGACGCGCCTCTGTCGGGGCGAAAATGGGAGGAGGGTTGGAAGAAGACGAAGGAATGTCGGTAACAGAGATCCTGCTAGGGGATACCAAAGGGGAATTCAATGAAAGGGGCGCCCCCATAGGAGGCGTAGTAGTGGTGTTTAATAAAGATGCCCCCGCGGGAGGCATGGGAGGAGTATTTGAAGAAGGTGCCCTCGCAGGAGGCGTGGGAGAAGAGAGGGATATCCGAATGCGAGGAGTATTGGCAGGTGGTGGAATAAGGAGAGATCGTGGCACAAAAGGTGGTTGTACTGATGGTGGAGGAACTCTTGCCAGTGTAGGAGTGGTAGAGGGAGTAGCGGGTGCTGGTGGTGAGCGGAGTAGGAGTGGTCTGGAGGGCGCGGGTGTGGGATTGGTGGTGGAAGGTGGAATGGTAGATTGCTGTGGTGGTAAGCGGTTAAGAAGAGAGCGAGCCGGCAAGGCCGTGGAATTGGTGGTGGTAGATGGGTTGACGGTGCGTAAAAGAGAACGTCCCGATAGGAGGCTAGAAGGAGAAGGAGGAACGCGCAAAAGACGCGGAGTTTGATTTTGGGTTGGATCATGGTGGAATGCCCCGACAGAGGCGTTTTCTTCATGCCATCCCTGCCCTCTCTCCACCTCGTAGAGAGACGTGACAGGGTTCACGTGTTGATTAGGAGCGTGCTCCGGCAATGGATTACGGACGATCCCCATATCCTGCTGGGGTGCTGGAGCTTGCTGGAGCTTGCTGTAGCTGAGCTTGCTGTGGAGCTGGCTGCTGTTGTTGCTGGTTTTGCTGTTGCCGATGCGGCCTTCTCTCTTTCATGGTGGCGATGACTTGCCTCATTTCATCCCAATTAATGCCACCCTGGTCATTCAAATCATAAATATGATCTCTGAAATGGAAACAACGGTCAAGGTTGTGACCAGGGGCGCGGTGAAATGCACAGTAACGGGATGTGTCAACATTGTCGGGCCACACCGTTCTTTCTTTTGGTAGGACGAGCAGGTTGGCGGCCATCAAAGCATTAAAAATGTCAGGGAGACTCTCTGGGAGTGGCGGATAATGGGCCCTCTTGGGGCCAAGTGGTGGTCTCCGTTGTTGTTGGCCATAGTTGGAAGGTGGGGGGACCTGATGGTATTGTGGTGGTGCTGGAGGGTCGGTGCGAGGCGCTTGGCTTGGTGATGGAGCAAAAGAAGGTTGGGGTGTGAAGTGGCGTTGTGGAGCGGAGGTAAAATGGGGGTTTTGCTGTGGAGGTGGCGGAGGTCGAGGGTTTGACTGGTGGTGGGGGTGGCCAACTACGCCAACCTGCTTGTTTGTGACAGTGCCCTCAGTCGTGGGCCCACTGTTGACATTTGTATTCTTTTAAAACAGCCGAGGTTTCGGCTCAAATATGCCCATGATGGGCGAATCCTTCATTTGTGTTTGTATATAACGAGCTCTTTCATAGAGCTCTTCCATAGTTGTCAGCCGATTCATGGCCAAAATATGCCGGAATTGAGGAGTTGCGTTAGAAATGACCATTTTTACTTGCTCTTGTTCCGACAATGTGTCCTTCAATTTCTCGGCCATAGACCGCCACCTATCAGCAAATACAATGAAGTCTTCCTCGGGCTTCATTTTCTCAGCGACCAGATCTGTAACAGAAAGGGAAGGTCCCACCCGGTCTCTGTACTTTTGCAAGAATTTCCTTTGGATAACATCAAAATCACCGGCATCAGCTGGCTCCAGGGAATAAAACCATTCGAGGGCTGGCCCCTCAAGAGATCTCCTGAATAAATAGGCCAGGGAGGCCTTATTATCTTGCCAGAAAGAAGTCTCATATCGGAAATCCTTTAAATGAATGAATGGGTTGCCTGTTCCATTATATCGCCGGAAATTTGACATTTCAGAAGGTGGTAAATGGAACACTGGCAACGTAGGAAGAGAAATTTCTGGAGCATTCTTAGTTGCTGTAACCTTCTTGAGCTGCTCCTCCATGCTGGCTAGCTTCTGAAGCAAGAGAGTGTTGGTATCGGGCTCGACCGGGGCCTGATTCTGAGCAAAAGAAGGCGGTACGGGCGTTCGTAGAATCCGAGGAGGTTGGAAGGATTGATGCCTAACCGCTGAATAGCTCGCCTGCTGGGCCGGCATGGCCGCAGTAGGCGTTTGTGGACGAGAGGAAGGGGGATGCAAGACCGCCTGGTCATTAGCAATCTGATGGCCACTCACGGCCGGAGGGGGATTAGAGGAAGATGAAAGGACGGATTTCCCCTTTAAAGCGGCCTGAATGGCTTGCCGCTGGGAGTCATCCAACTGGGAGAGAGCTTGGATCAAATCTGTGATGTTGATGGATGGGGAAGGGTTCCCCGAAGTGTTGGAAGATGGAACTTGAGACGAAGGGTCCGCCTCATGGATGGTGGTATCGACCACATGGACTTGTGAGTAATGGGGGTGAGGAGGAAGGTAGTTCCCCTCATAATAAACAGAATCCTGGAGAGGGTCCTCATATTGACCAAATATGTTCTCATTCTCATCATCATAAGAATACCCGTGACCTGACATGTTGATGGTTTTACCTGAACGGAGTTTCATTCTTAAGAGAGAAGATGTTTAATGAAGGAATTATCACAAAATATTCAATCCAAACAAGGCAATCAAATCACCCAACTATGTTTATGCAAACAAGGTTGGCAAGAAACGCAAGGTTTTAATGTTTGATGTATGAATTTAGGGTGGATTATTTGTGAAAGTTCACTCTTTTGCCAAATGAGACCTAGTTTGATCCGAGTGTAACCTCCGGGTCAACTAAGTCCTTCTCTCTTTTAACAACGTATAGGTTCTCTAAACTCCAGGTACTTCGAGGGTACAACCAGCCAGGCATCCGTGAGGGAATCCACGGGTGCGGGGACTTACGGAGGTCTTGGAAAAGGGATTTCCGGTCCAAAGAGACGGAATGCTCAATGGAGGGTCGTCCCGATTCCAAGAGGGGTGTGTGGATCCTAGGATAGAGAGAGGAGGTCTCTCAACCAAGCCAACAAATCAAGACAATTCAAGCAGCAATGTAATATCAAGACAAATGCCCAGCAATGAATAACAGCCAATCTGTGAAAAAGAACAGTAAAGACACGCCCTTGGAAAGGTCGTGTTCACAGCAAGAGGAAAGACACGCCCTGCGGTAGGTCGTGACCAAATTAAAACACGGCAGCGTGGCTGTCGTAAATTCTGTGAGGGGCTCACAGACGGTAGGAAAAACACGCCTTGAGGTGAGGCGTTCTAAAGAAAGGACGCCTACGGAAAAGGGCGTCAAAACTCAGAGAAAACGCCCTGATGATAGGTGCTGATAATAAATGAAACGCCTCTGAGAGGGGCGTTAATTCACAGGCAATATGATAAAGATGCAGCAGAAAGTAGTTATGATAAATAGAAACGCCCTAATGACAGGCGTTGATAAGAAATGAAACGCCTCGAAGAGGGGCGTTATTCCACAGATAGTATAATAAGCATGCAGCAGACAGCAGTTATGGTAGAAGACGCCCTGGAGTTGGGCGTTACTCAACGAAACGCGTCCCTGAGAGGGGCGTTAAATGGCAGACGAGAAAAATACTAACAAAACGCCAGCAGGTGCAATAAACACACGCCCTGGAGGGGGGCGTTAATTAATCAAAACACGTCCCTGTGAGGGGCGTTAAATCAAAAGACGCCCTTGTTGAAGACGTTATTAAGCAGCAATTGACTGATCCGGGAGTGTGCAGCGTGCACAATGGGGGGTGCCCGAGGGGCACAAGGGAAAGGGTACCGAGGGTACCGAGGGGAAAGGGCACGCGAGGGTGCCTAAGGGGAAAGGACACACGAGGGTGTCAAAGGGAAAGGGCACACGAGGGTGCCAATGGAGATGGTAATCAATAAAGAACACAGTGGAGGTCCCACCGTGATCGCCAATTTGTAGATCTCTTTTAAAATCCACTTTAATATAAAATAACAATAGGGATGGTGAAAGCAATAAAATAGCACGAGGTGCTAACGTGGAGTGTGTGTGATCGCCAGAGACACGAGGGTCTCAAGTGGAAAATAATATGGGGAGATGATCGCAAAATACCTTTTGAAACGCGGGGGATGTGAGTACTCCTTTTCTCTTCAAGATCGGCCGGCCGACGAAGAGAGTTCTTCACTTTTATTACCTTTGCAAAACAAAGACAACAACAACAAGAAGATATGGATTAGGAACAATGGTGTAGCATCAAATTCAATAAAAATATATGTGAGCATGAAAGCATGTAAAAGAACACACCTTAAGGGGGTTGCCCTTAAACCCCTATGCAAAAGAGGGTGTGGGAGATGAATGATGAATGCATGAACAATATGAATTAAAATTAAAGGGAAAGAGTGCATGAGATGCACTTATCGGAGATCTCAATGATGGTTGAGAGGAAAAATTAATAGGAGATGGTTATGCATGCATACGTGAACTGATGATGACAATGAAAATAAAATAAAAAAAATAAATAATAAAAGATAAAAGAGGAGCATGTGCTTTGGCTTGAATATTCAAGGGGAGAAGCTCTGCAGGATGAAGCTTTGCATATGAAGTCCTCCTTCGGCCAGAAGCCAACACCTGCAAGCACAAAACAAGAAAAGAAAGAAAAAAAACAAACAGAGAAGAAGGGGAAGGGGAAACATGTGGGAGGAAGAAGAGAGATGGGCGTCCAAAACAAAAGAAGAAAAGGGTGGAAGAATACAGAAGAAGAAAAAAAGAAAAAGAAAACCACAGAAGAAGAAGAAGAAGACAGAAGAAGAAAGAAGAAGCAAAATCAAAGAAAAAAGAACGACCGGGAGGCAAAGAAGAAGACAGAAGAAGAAAAAGAAGAAGATAGGGGAAGAAAAAAGGGGAATCGGGAGAAAAAAAATCCAACCATACAGAGCTACAGAAAGCTCTATTAAATAGAATCTAATCAAAAGATGGAAGGATAAGAACGGGCAAGAGCCCAAGGGGGAAAGATAAGAATGAGCAAGAGCCCAAACGAAGCAGGGATCCTGTGGGGAAAGACCACGTTCGTTCGGAACACAAAAATGAAACACGACCTGGACAAAGGCGTCAATTCAAGAATTGACGACCTTCCAGAGGGCGTCTTTTAAAAACACGACTTAGATTAGGGCGTTAATTCAAAAATCAAATTTTAGAATTTATTTGAAAATTGTGAAACACGTCTGAGTCAAAGGCGTTAATTAAAAAGCGCCCTAACCAAGGACGTTAATTCAAAATATTCAAAATAGGGCCATTTTTCATTTCTCAATATTATTTTTCTATTTTTTAGGTGAAGGTGTATCTCGTTGCCCTGATTCCAACGACTATTTTTGCGAATTTATCTGACACCCGGAAGGCCACCAAATCACCTCTCAAAGGGGTTAAAAAATAATAATAATAAATCAATTTGAAAGTAACGCCCGTCCATGCGGCGTGAATTTATTTTTTGATTTTTTTTATTGTTTTCAAATTCAAAATAACGCCCTCTTTTAAGTCATTAATTTTCAAAAAATTCTGAAAAATTCTCAGAAAAATCTAAAAAAATGGAAATTGAGTGGAATTGACGCCCTTAATATATGTCGTCAATTTTTTAAGAAACGCCCAAGCCTAAGCCGTTATTTAAAAGACGCCCCACGTCAAGTCGTTATTTCTGAAAAATAGAGAAAAATGCCCAAAAAATTTAAAAAAATCCAGAAAAATAGGGGAAAATAAGAAAAAATAAGAAAAGGGTGAAAAAAATGGAGAAATCCAAGAAAAGTGAGAAAAACCACTCAAATAGGACTAATTTGAGGGTCAAATTGGGGCATTACAAGGCAATATGAGATGTACTCATAGTAACGTCAATTTTGGCGTGTCTATACTCCTCAGTTCTGACCAGTCTCCGACTGAGGAAGTAGAGGGCTTGTTCTTTCCCTTTTTCATTATTCTGGGCAAGCATTGCCCCCAGGGAATTGTGTGTGGCTGCTATATATAATATCAACGGCCGTCCTTTCACCGGTACGCCCAGCACTGGAGGAGTCTTTAGATAGTCCTTCAGCTTGTCAAAGGCTGTCTGGCAATCTTCATCCCAGTAAAGGGGAACATCCTTCATCATCAATTTGTGGAAAGGCTGGCATCGACGTAACAAATTGGAAATGAACCATCGGATATAAGCCAAGCGGCCCTGTAGTGATCTCAGCTCGGAGAGATTTCTTGGTGCAGGTAACTCCTGAATTAATTTGATCTTTGTGGGGTCTATCTCGATTCCCCGATATCTGACAATGAAACCCAAGAATTTTCCGCTCGACACCCCGAACGCGGATTTCATAGGGTTCATCTTCAATTCGTACTGCCTCAACCTCTGAAAAATGACTCGGAGGTCTTGCAAATGGTCTTCTTTTCTTCTGGTCTTGACCACCAGATCATCTATATAGCACTCGACCTTGTGGTAGAGCAACTCATCAAATATTTTGGTCATTACGCGCTGATAAGTTGCGCCAGCATTCTTTAGTCCGAACGGCATCCTCCCGTAGTGATAGATGCCTTTAGGGGTTCAGAAGGCAGTGTGGACCCGGTCATGTTCCACGATCCATATCTGGTTGTAGCCGGATGACCCGTCCATGAATGATAGGGCCTCATGACCGGTTGTTGCATCTATCATGACCTTCCTTATTGGCACCGGAAAGTCATCCTTAGGACAGGCTTTATTCAAATCTCGGAAGTCAACACATATCCGGATTTGTCCATTCTTCTTCTTCACGGGGATGATATTCGCCAACCATGTGGTGTACTGATTTTCTTCGACAAATCCCACGTCAATGAGCTTGTCGACTTCTATACAAATTTGAGTGATGAGCTCCGGCCTCATGCGCCGCGGTGGCTGCTTCACCGGCTCGGCTTCAGGGTCGATTGTCAGCTCATGTTGCGAAACTGCAGGGCTCAGACCTGGCATTTCTTTGTAAGTCCAGGCGAAGCAATCCCGGTACTCTTGCAGCAGCTGGATGTATAGCTCCCGTTCTTCTGGGGATAACTGGGCGCTGAGGAAGGTAGGCCTGGGGTCTTTCTCACTTCCCAAGTTGACTTCTATCAGCTCGTCGACTGTAGTTTGGCCTCCGTCTTCTATCTCCGGAGGTGCCGGGTGGAGGTCGATGAAATCTGGAATACCATCTTCAGGGTCGAGCACCTCACCTTCCCCATTTGATGTCATCAGAGCTTCTCGAAAGTCCTCTGCTTCATTTAGTAGCGGCCGTGCATATTGCTCTCTCAGCAAATCCACCGCCGTTGCAGTCTCCATGGGTAGGAGAGCAGCTTCAGTCTTTACAGACGGGGTTACGGTCGTGACCGCCTGGTGGCCGCTTGCTGTTGGGCTGGAACAACATCCCAGCCTTGTAGCAGAGGGTGAGGAGGTCTCGCCTTCTAGGGCAGTTGTATCTCCAATAGAAGTGGCATTCCCCTCCTTGGCAGTGTATACCTCTCGGTCGGGGTTGGTCAAGGCTTCCCCGATTGGTACAAGAGGTGCTGAGGTCATCATCAGTAGGAGTCTACTGGAGGGAGCAGTCTCGGTCTCTTCGACACCTTCGGCTTCACTGCTGCTAGCCGTATCAAATCGGCCTGAAGGGCCGCCTCTTCGGGATGGACCTGCTCCCAACATCGGCAAGGAATCATGGTCTCCGCTTCTTGATTTCCAGGCTGGCCCGGGTTAGCATGTTCAGCTTCCGCTGGGTATTCATCAAAAGTTGCCCCCAGCGGGCTATCTTCAGTAGGGTAGAAGGCGGAGAGGGTGTCCACCTCGTATCGCCCACTGTGATAATATTCTTCCAGGGTGAAGCCCAACCCCGGATGCTGAGAGACGCGTCTCATTTCCTTATCCAGACTTGCGGGATACCACATTTTCTGGAAAGCTTCCTTGCGCTTTTGAGACTGATCGGAGGGGATGTGCTGCTTTTGAAACATCTTGGCCATCCGACTGGTTGTGAATGCCAGACCCTTGACGGGGACCGACGAGTTACTCATGTCTTTGGGGAGGCCACAGTCTGTGTCTTCCCGAGTAGGGTGCTCCTCAGCCGTATAGAACAAGCTGCTGGGTCCATCTACCTGTGTCACCTCCCAAGTTTTGAAAGGCTCGACAGTGGGGTCATCGAGGCCGAGAATCGGCTTGGTGAGGCCGTCCGGGACTCCAATGTAGTTGTGCTGCCGACCGACCTGCACTTCATTAGCTTCAGGGTATAATGTTGAGGGTGTTATTCTGCCCACATCCCTGTATGCTGTGATATGAGAGACCACCTTGGGCTTGACATATCCGCGCGTCAGTGGTGGATACCAATTGTCGCCGGATGCGCCTCTTGATGCCCCCGCAGGGGTCTTAGCTTCAGAGGTCTTCTGAGAAGGCCCCACATATAGGTTGGCGTCCGTCAAGTGACATTCAAATACCTCGAATGGGTGGAGGTCAGCAAATATTATCTCCTCCTTCCCCTGGAGACTGTACTTGATACATTGTGGAGCGTAGAGGGCACCACCATATTTTCATGTAGCCATGGGCGGCCGAGCAGTGCTTTGTACGAGCTGCGGGAGTCGATGACATGGAACTGCACCGTCGTAGTGAAATCCGCTAGGGTAAGGGTGAACTCTGCCACCCCCATCGACACTTCACATTTTTGATTGAACCTGACGATACGCATATCCCCGACTTTCTCGAGATGCACGTTGAAGTGGTGCCTCTCGTATATTCTATAGGGCAGGATGTTGACCGCTGCACCGGGGTCAACCAGAATCCTCTTCAGCTCCCTTCCATTCAGGTGCCCCTTCATATACAGCGGCCTGTTGTGGCTGATGGTAGATAGCAGCATGTCCTCTGGAGTGAAGGTCATGCTAGCTTCCGGCATTGCTTCAACCAAGCAGGTCTCAAAATGAGCAGGCGTCTACAGAACAGTGATGATCGCCTGTCGAGTCTCTTCACTCAAAGAGAGGATCTCCCAGATGGTAAATCGAGCAGGGAGCTTCTTGAGTAGCTTCATTATTCGACTTTCAGCTCGGACATTGGAGAGCTTCATCTCTTCAGCCCACCTGGGCTTGGGCGAGTCCCGAGTTGCGGCCCCTAACGGACCTGCTTCATCTGCCTCAGACTCGGCGCCTTTCTGGTTAGCACCGGATCCTTGATGTTCTTCATTAGCTGCTGCAGGGCAAGCTCCATCTATATTTGGAGCTTCGGCAGATTGAGCTGGTTGCGGGTGAACATTCCCGGGTGCAGGGTTAGCTTCCTGGCAAGGCTGCTTCCCCTTAGACATCTTCATGAATTCAAGAAATGAAGGGACCGCCTTGCCCCCACTCTTGTTATATAGGCCTGGCGGAGGAGGGATCTGGACTCCCTTGATCTCCGACGGAGGTGTTTTGTAGGGCTGCTCTCCCCTGAACATGATGTTGTGGTTGGGTGGCGGCTGGCGCCCCCATTTCCGGCCTGACCGGGTTGCATGTGTAGTAGTTGCGGCCTCAACCCTGCCTCCCCCAAAAAGGGGTGTGAAGCAAATTTCCTCTTCTTCCTCCTCTCCGGGCAGGTTGAAGAGTGCTGATAGGGTATTGCAGGAGACAACCTGCACTTTATCAGCCTTAGCGACCCTTCTCTTCTTCTTTTGTTTCTTCTTCTTCTTTGCTTCAGCAAGCGCCTGCCCCCAGAACAGACTGCCCTCCTTATCGGATGCTGCATCAGCTCCCTCCTTTTGCTCTAGTGAGACTGGCTCTAGCTCTTGCCATGGGACATGGTCCCGCACCAGCAAGGGCTTCAATTCGGGCTGCACATACTCATCTATCCCTTCAATAAGGTTTTGCAGCCGGCGGATCCCAGGACTGGTTTCCTTGACCACCGGCAGCGGAGTTTGTCTCCTCCGATTGTGTGTAGGTATCCTGATAGTTGCAGGTGGAGTGATCCACACGGGTGCTGCCACCAGCGGAGCAGGTCAGGTGTAACACCACGGATATGTGCCCCCACTTTCGGGCGGGGTGCTTTCTTCCTTTTGTGCTTCGTAGGGATCTGCTGCCATCTCTGTTGTTCCTTCATGGGCTCCAAGAAATGAGTTTCATAAGTGCTCCACGTACTTGCTTCTGAGATCTCCTCGGGCAGTGCCTGGTATAGGGAGATCATGTTGACTCCTGCCCTCCTCCGAGGGGCTTCATGCGGTTGAGGAGGGTCCACTTTGTACTCTCCCAACTCGATTTCATTTTTCTTCACCATCCCTTCGATGATGTCCTTGAAAACATAGCAGTCTTCGATTGGATGCCCCAGCATCTGGTGGTAGGGGCAGAATTATGGGTTGTCTCTTCTCTTTAGGTCCTCCGGCCTCTTTGGCTCTGGCAGGGTGACCATGCCATATTCCGTTACCTAGTCGAATAGAATTTGGGTCTTGTCCTTCGGAAATGAGTAGGCTTTCTTCATCTTGTCCCGTAGCGAGGGACCTTCTTTGCCATCTGGGGCTTTTGCAGGCTGTGGGGTGACTACCTTCTTGCCTTCATCTTTCTATTGTTCGAACGCCTTAATGTCAAGAGCATTCGCTTCTTTAGGCGACGGGCGCCACTCCACTGCCTTGCCCTTCTGGGTTGTGCTGGCAGTTGATGTAGGGAGAGGTCTGGCCAGAAAGGCTTCCACCTCGGCCATGACATTATTCAATCGGTCAAACGACCGTATTTCCATTCCGATCATCTTTTCTAGAACCACCCTCCTGAGGTTCTGTTTGCATATTTGTACAACGTCCTCCTGATGCGGGGGCCGCTTGCACCTCATTCCGAGGTTCCTCCACCTCTTGATATAATCGAAGGCTGTCTCATCGGCCCTTTGCTTTGTTGAGTAGAGTTCGGCCACTGTGACCTCCCTCTCTGTAACATGGAATCTCTCCCTGAACTTCCTCTACATATCCGACCAGTCGCTGATTGACCCGGCCGGGAGGCTGGAGTACCATTCAAATGCGAGCTCCGTCAGCGAGGACCCGAAAAACTTTAGCAAGTATGACTCATCGGCGGCCAAATCACCCATGACAGTCATGTAATATGCAACATGTTCCTTCGGGGATCCCTTCCCGTTGAACTTGTCGAACTTGGGCGGCTTGTTGACCCCCGGGGGAAGCCGCTTGGCAGCATGGTGTTGTGGGTAAGGCACCCGATAGGCATCAAATGCGATGTAGTCGCCTTCACTCCTCTCGTGAGCTTTAGCTCGATCATTCTTTCCACCATCATCTGGTTCATGATCGTGGGGTCAACTGGCTCCGGTTAGAAGTGTGCTGGCTGCAGGTATGGGGTGACCAGAGTGGTCACCGGTGGCGGACGCAGCAGCGGGGGTGTCTGGTGCACTTGAGGGAGCACCAGTGGCATCAGCGGCTGGGACTGTGGTGGCCGCTGCTGAGTCATCGCCATGCTCGACTCTGACGACTGAGGCAAGGTGTAAAGTGGCGGAGGGTCGACATGACGATCCGCTCCCCGGGATGATTCACCCTGGACTTCGGGCGGCTTGGAAGCTGACGACTGTCCAGTCTTCTCCATCAGCTGTTTCTTCAGCAAGTCTATCTCTTGCCAATATCTTTGAAGTAGCATCAGGACCGTTGGGTCCATAGTTGCAGCGCTGGGAATGGCTTCTGTTGCTTCCCCGGACGTACCCTCGGGCAGGATGTCGAGGAGGACGTCATCTTCTTCTTCCGCCGTTACCACATTGGCGGTTAAGACAAGAGCCTCATCATCCCACTGGTGGTAGACCAGGGGTTGTTCTCCTTTAGTTGCCGCCAGGAGCTCCCTTGCTGCTTCTGCTCTGCGAGTATTCGGCCCCGGCCTTGCGGCCAATTGAGCCAACTCGCGGGGGTCTTCGGGAAGCCCCCCATATCGGCTGAATATGCCAGCCATGTTGCAGGTGAAAACCTTCATCCTTCTTCTCTGTCGATGGACCCTTCTGTTAGCTTGATGCGAGAAGGTCAGCCTCTCGAACACAGAAGTCCTTCTTTTTTCTTCCTGCTTAGGGGCGGCTTCATCGGCTTCGATCTCGAAGCCGTCATCATAGCCATTGTCGTCAATCGACGACACCATCATCTTTTCTCTTTCATCTTCTTCAACCACCATTGGTAGGTGGAAGTCTTCACTGGCTGTGGTTGCCTACATTAACCGCTGTTGTCCAAGCGAGGGGTTGCCTAGCCCTCGGAAATAGTTCTAGACCAAATTGGTCATCTCTTCTCGACCCCATTCTTGATGCAGTACGGGGGACAGTTGTCAACCTCCCGCAGGAGGGATATAAGCTAGCCGAGCTCTGTCGGCAAGTTGCTGGAATCTCCATCCCACAGCAGGGACGTTGGCTAGGCGGGCGTAGGCCCGGAAGCTTTCGCGGCGCGGAGGGTCCGTAACCACTTCTTCTTCTCTTGGGGCCAGGCCCCTTTCCTCCCATCCTTCCATTCCATCACGAGCAAGGCGGCGGCGGACATGTGTAGCTTGATGGACAGGTTGGACCCTTTTGGGGACCCACACCTATTTAAATTTCTTTGGCCTGGGGGCCGACTTCTCTTGGCCGTAGTGGCTGACTTCTTCTCTTTCCGCCCTCCTTCCAGCGGGCTTGGTATGAGTTGCAGATGGGGCGGAGGGGACGACCCGGTCCGGGACTATCCGTGCGGCTCGCCCGTCGAGGAAGACGCGTACGCCACCAACCCTCATAGATTTGCCGGATTGAGACAGAGATCCGGTAACCACAGTAGTACTCCTCCGGATTTGCTTGCGCTGAGGTCCTCCGGAGTTCCTGTTGACAGCATCGGGGCGGACCCCATGGACAGCATGGTGCACCAGGCAGCTAGCGACCGGGGTTGGACTCTTGGATGAGTCATTACAGCATCAAGCCCTCAGAGGCTCCACCTTCTTCGCAGCTTCCTCGATGGGCTCCGAGGGTTCTACCTCCAGCATGTCTACGAAGGCCAGCCCCCAAGAAGTTGGGGAAGCCGACAACGACAGGTGTAATGCCCCAAGTTTTTTTTCCGGATCTTCTAGTGGGTCTCGGAGTGCACTTTGTGCTTTACACGTGTTTTTCCCTGATGTGCCTTCGGAACTCTGTGCAGGGTGAACCGTGGCGTTCTTCGACTCCGGGACAGTACCATTACGTTGTGTTCCTTCCGAGGATCGCAGAGGTAATTTTTCGTAATTTTTGGAATTTCTATAATTTTTGGATTTTTTATATATGTTAACCCTTTTCTCTCTCTCCCCTCTCATTTCTCTCTTCCCTCCCTCTCTCTTCTCTCACGCCCTCTTTCTCCCCTCTCTTCTCCGACGGTCGACGGAACGAGGCGGGGGCGAGGCGGAGGCAGGGCGGGCGAGGACGCGAGTGAGGATGGGCGAGGATCGAGGCGGTGGAGGTGCGTGGGAGCTCCTGGCGCGGTCGCGAGCTGGCGAGGCTTCAACGGCGTTTCTTCGCGGACATGCGAGCTCGGGGCGCGAAATCTTCGGTGGAGGTAGGGAGATGGACCCCCAGCTCGTGCACTTACTTTCCCGGGAGTTTTGTAGGCCGTGGTGAGCCAAGCGGGTGTAATCGGGGATTTTTAGAAAAAATCCATGTTTTAGGGCTCGTGGGCCGATCTCCCGTTTCATTGCGTTTTTGGCCGATCCGAGGCCTTAGATGCATGCTAGGGGCTATTTGGGGGCTTCCCCATTATTTTCCCCCTCTCCCGTGGAGGTATGGGGGCGTGGGACATTTTTCAGGTCGTTTCTCGCCGTTTCGCGCTCGGACGGGTGTGACGATCCTTCCAGTGACCGTCACAGCCTGTGACGCCCCAGGGTGGGTGCGTCACAGGGCCCGTTAGCCTTTTGGTGGTTTGTGGGTGTGACGGTCCCACGATAGACCGCCACGGCGCTGTGACGCGCCTGGGTTGGACCGTCAGAAATGATCTGACCGTTGGCTTCCGTTCGTTGGTTTTGACCGTTCGGGGTCAAGGCCTGTGACGCACTAAGGCTGGCGCGTCACAGCCTTGTAATGCCCCTGTGTGGGTGCGTCAGAGCAGACGCGTTCCCACGTTGTAACGCACCAGGAGTGGTCCGTTACAGTCTGTGACGCACCGAGCGGGACACGTCACAGTTGGTTCCATCTTGTCTTGTGACGCATCAGGGCTGGCGCGTCACAGACTGTGACGCACCAGGGCTGACGCGTTAGAGACTGTGACGCACCAGGGTAGGCGTGTCACACCGAACTTTGCACCGAGCGTCTGACGGCCCTTTGTTGGTGCATCAGAATGGTTGTGACGGTCGAGGCTTAGACCGTTATAGACTGTGATGGCCCAAGGTTAGACCGTCAGACTCTGTGTGGTGCCGAGATGAGTTTTCATGTTCTCCGCGATTGTTTCGCGTTGTGTCGGTCCCTAGTCGACCCGATCGTGACCCAGTGGTCGACTTGCGGTCTTGTGAGTGCCCCAGACACCCGTGTGATTCTGTGTCCATGTTTTGAGGGTGTCGGGAGGACCGTGCTACCTCGTTTAGCGTGCCCGTGGGTTGAGAGTCTGTGTGACTTCTCGCGTGTCTGGCTTTCGTGTTACGCTAGACCAAGTCACCGTGTGTCGGTGGGTGTGCGGTGGGGTCTCCCCCGCATGCCGTGAGTTTTCTTGGAAAATGATTCCCGAGTGGGCCATGTGTTTGGCCTTGGATTGTGAGTCCAGTTATTGGCGTGGCAGCTTGTGCGTTGCCCTGGGAATCAGGCTTCTGTGCTTTCCACGTAGGCCACGCGTATGGCCTTGGACTACGAGTCCAGTTGCCATCCTGGGGCTGGAGGGTTCCCGCCTTTCCATGAGAGTAGGATTTGGTTTGGCAGCCTGTGAGCTTCCTTGAGAACCGTGTTTTTACGTTTCTGCATGGCCGAGCGTGCAGACCGTGGACTGTGAGTCTCGTTTCTTCTCCAATTGTGGTCACCGTGCGACGGTGCTGGTACGTGGGACGGTCCCCGTACTTCATCGGGTTCGGGCGTTGTTTTTCGTTGTCTTGAGAGTCTACTCTCTCAGTGACCCTCCACTAGTCGTTGCCTGCTTACACGCGAGTGGTCCCACCAGGGAGTGGTGGAGAGGCTACCCTTAGAGACGGTTTGTGGACCAGTTTCCGTCGGGCCCCGCGTCTACCAGCCAGAGTCCGGCTGAGGGGAAAACTGGTCAGAGGGCCAGACCAGGGACGCATGGTTTGTGTGTGCACACGTGGTTGGGGGCAGTTGGACCCACGTCGACGGGCGTGACCTCAGCTAGTCACTTGTTTGTGGTTACTTGTACGGTGTCTAAGTTCCCGCTAGGCCAGAGAGAGACACCTGAGGCGCGGACTAAGACGTCAGTGGACGCATTCGGTCTTGCTTCTAGTGGGAGGTACTCCTGTTCTGGACAGAGGGTGACAGACTGTCAGTTTCCGTGACTTCGACCTTCGATTTTTGGTCGTGTTGGCAGTTGAGTTTCGGTTGTCTCGCCGAGGCGTGTGTGTTGGTTTTCGCGCCATGAGACTAGTGCTGGTGGCTTTATCGAGGTTGCGTCTTGTTGTGCGGTACCCGCGACCAAATGGTCGGGGTTGCACCTTGGACAGTGTGTCCAGGTTGGCCGTGTCCTGGGAGACAGGCCTCTACGACGTGGTTGCCGTGGGTTTTTACTTCGGTAAGCGGTACTAGTGTAGTTCGGTATCCTTGACCGTGAGATCGGGGTGTGGTTCTGGCACAGTAGGAGTAGCTGTAGTGCCGAGTTTTTACCGGCCACCGGTTCGCTGTTCCTGCTGTTACTGTTACACTTGTGGTTGCAACCTTCCTTTTTGCCACCGCCGTTGTTTCCGATTGGGGTTCCACGGGATCCCTGCCGAGTCTCTGTTTTGGAGACTCATTCCCTGCTTTTCAGGTGTGGCGGTTCTTCCTCAAGGCTCGAGGGCGCGGTGCGGAGGTTCTCAGTTGCCAGCTCACCGGGCCGAGTGTTCACTCGGCATGTGGTACGCTTTACTGCTTTAGACGGTACTTTCTTTTGGACTGGACTCTATTGTAGCTGTAGTTGTTTATTTATTTCTGTTAATTGTTGAATTGTCCTACTTTATTTCCTATTTCTTTGTGCCTCCACACTCCTTTTAACCCTTCCGAGCCCTCCCGGCTCGTGGGCAGCGGTTCGAGTCTCGGGTTATCGGGTCTCTCCCGGTAATCGGATTCTTGGGTTACTATAGATGGTATCAGAGCAGTGGTTCTGGACGTACATGGGAATTCGAGATATTGCAGTGATTAGAGTCCATAAGGCCCGGTACAGTCGGTAGCTGGCTTAGGGTTTTGTATTCGCTTTCCGCCTAACTTCTCGCTTGAGAGCTTGAGTGCGCTGTGCGGCGCTGTGAAGGTGGTTGCTGTCCGTGGCTTTCGTGCCAGCATGGGGTCTAAGGATCGAGGTCGAGAGACTTCTCCCTCATCGGTGGTGGCCCTGGTTGTGCTGCGTTGAGCAGAGGTTGCTGGCAGGCGTGAGCTCGCGGTGCTGCATTCGAGGAATCTGCAACGTGGTCAGGTGGCTGGAGAGGATTGTTCGTGGTTAAGTGGCCGTGAGCGTGCTCTGAGGGGGCTGCTGTCGATTTGGCCACTCCAGCTTGAGGTTTGTCCAACTCCTGAGGTGTTCTGATCGAGAAGTGTGCTCGGGTGAGCAGAGGATCTTCTCGGTGAGTTGCTGTTTTGTCGAGCCTGATGTTCTTGTCGTGCTCTGTTGTGTCAGAAATGACGTGTCGGTCCCGATTGTTCTGCGGATTTGGAGGCAGGATTTGGCAGAGATGTCCCGGTAAGTCTTTGCTCCTGTGTTTCTGTCAGTGGATGGGTTGTGTTCGCCCTGGAGTTGGCTTGAGATGTGAAGGCTCCACGGTGGGTTCGGGACTCGAGGATGAGCGTCAGCAGTTGTCATTATGGCTCGTGTTGCGGCTCTTGGCGTGGTGTGTTATAGTTTGAGGAATTGCAGTGGTGGTGCATCGAGAGATGCTGTGATTATGGTCCGACGTGACACTCGTTGAGTGTGTCGGAGGCGCTGACCTGATGAAAGTGATGGTTTTCCTTGGTGCTGGATGGTGCTATTTCCAGCGTGCGCGAGGTTCGAGATCAGGTTGAGCGTGGAGTTCTTCTGTTGGTCGGAAGTGTGTTTGGTTTCTCCTTTGGTTGGAGAGATTGTGTTGGGCTAAGGTTCGTCATCTTGCATTGTGTGTTCGGATTGGTTGGCCTTGTGTGCCATGAAGTCCGTGCGAGACGTGCTCCTTGTCTTGACAAGGTGGTTGCCTGTGAGAAGTTACTCCCATTCCCTTGTCGTGTGAGCGTGTGTTGGCGCTTTTCCGACAGGACGAGTGCTGGTTGGGCGGTGTTCCCGAGAATTTGTGGCTGTGCGCGTGAATCAGAGTGCGCAGCGGAAGCGCGGTGGGCTTGTGACCCACTGGTTCAGGATCGTAGCGTTGGTTGCTACGGGCGGATTCCTGAGTTTGCGTTGAGCATCGGAGGATTGGTTCCTCGGTGTGAAACGTGTTGTTGCCGTGCCGTTACTCGAGGTATTATGGTTCTTGGCACTAGCAGGATGGAGTGTTGGGGAATGTGCTGGCTAGTGCGCCGCATGAGTACCCTGTTCTTGTGATGGAAGCCATGTCAGGCGTCGGTGTTGGACCTGGATGAGGTTGTTGAGGATGTCACTTGACGAAGGTCGAGGACGTGTTGGTCAGAGTCGGTGGCTTGGCACCTGACTTGTGTTCCTAGTCGTGTCCTCGGATGAGATCATTTTTGGAGAAGTGATCTCTGGCAGGCTGTGGGTTCCTGTTGGTGGCTGTGAGTGACTGGTAAGACTAGTCTCGTAGCCGACCACGGTGAGATGTATGTTGCTTGGGGACCCGTGAGCATTGTTCAGGTGGTGCCCCGTGGCTCTGTGGTAAGGGCGAAATTGGGATTGGCAGGTGTCCACTTGGATTGATCGAAGGATTTGATGAGACCAGATGGAAGAGTGACGCTTGTAGGTGGAGGCCTTTTTCGTGAGGTTGGCGTCGGTTGGTGGTCCTTGATGGGACACTGGTGTCACAATGGTTATCCCTGGTTTGGTGACCAGCATGGGATAGTTCCCCTGTAAGTCTGAGTCGACTGAGGTGATGACTGGAGATGCCGGGATCTATCATTCGGTTTCATCGTGCTCCTCCGAGAGGGTCGTGTTGGTGCGATGATTGAGTTCGGATACGATGTCCGAGAGGAGTGCAACTTGAGATGTGGTAATTGTTTGTGTGTGAGTCAGCGGATGACCTACTATGGGGCTGGATTGTGCCCGTTTGGCAGGTGGAGGTTTCCCGTTGACGTGTATCTGGCGACCAGTGGATGGTCTTTTCACAGACAGAAGAAGCTGGTTGTCGGGGCTCAAGCGTGGCGAGAGCCGTGTGCCAGCGAGGCCTTGGGTGGCTATTTTTGTGGTGTGCCTTTCCGGATAGGATCTAGGCTTTGTCGAAGTTTGTCTTCTGACAAGAGTTGGCTCAGTGATATGTCTGGCTTTCAGCTTGACACGTGTGAGGTGATTCTTGGTGCTGAGCTGATGTCTTGGTTGCGGTCTGTCGAGATGGCTGCGTGAGCCGATGGAGGCTCTGTGTTGGTTGTTCCCTTGAGAAGGGTGTGCGACCTGTCAGCTGGTTGTGAAGCTGATGTGTGTTTTGTCTGCCGACCATAGGATGGATCGGTAGCTGTTTCTCGTGTCGAGGACTGTGTCTCCTCGGTGAGCGAGAGGGTGGCAGCGGTGCCATGTTGGTTTTCGAGGTGTCTGAGGTGATGCCGGAATGTGTCCTCTAGTATATGCCTGCTCTGATGGCCGTTGTGCACGGCGCGCGGAGCGAGGTGTTATTTGTGATTGTAAGTCTGGCTGTGTCCCTCAGGATCGGTGTTTTCGTGAGAATCGAGATTTTCTGTGCTGGGGCTCTAACATCGTTGTCAGTTGGTTCAGTGTTCTTCCACTGTGACTTCGTGCTAGGTCCTGAATTTCGAGGATGAAATTCCTTTAATGGGGGAGGGCTGTAATGCCCCAGGTTTTTTTCGGATCTTTTAGTAGGTCTCGGAGTGCATTTTGTGCTTTACACGTGTTTTTCCTTGATGTGCCTTCGGAACTCTATGCAGGGCGAACCGTGGCGTTCTTCGACTCCGGGACAGTACCATTGTGTTGTGTTCCTTCCGAGGATCGCGGAGGTAATTTTTCATAATTTTTGGATTTTTCTATATATATTAACCCTTTTCTCTCTCCCCCCTCTCATTTCTCTCTTCCCTCCCTCTCTCTTCTCTCACGCCCTCTTTCTCCCCTCTCTTCTCCGACGGCTGACGGAGCGAGGCGGGGGCGAGGCGGAGGCGGCGCGGGCGAGGACGCGGGTGAGGATGGACGAGGATCGAGGCGGTGGAGGCGCGTGGGAGCTCGTGGTGCGGTCGCGAGCCGACGAGGCTTCAACGGCGTTTCTTCGCGGTCGGCGAGCTCGGGGCACGAAATCTTCAGTGGAGGTAGGGAGATGGACCCCCAGCTCGTGCACTTCTTTTCCTGCGAGTTTTGTAGGCCGTGGTGAGCCGAGCGGGCGTAATCAGGGATTTTTGGGAAAAATCCATGTTTTAGGGCTCGTGGGCCGATCTCCCGTTTCATTGCGTTTTTGGCCGATCCGAGGCCTTAGATGCATGCTAGGGGCTATTTGGGGGCTTCCCCCTTGTTTTCCCCCTCTCCCGTGGAGGTATGGGGGTGTGGGACGTTTTTTGGGTCGTTTCCCGCCGTTTCGCACTCGGACGGGTGTGACGGTCCTTCCAGTGACCGTCACAGCCTGTGACTCCCCAGGGTGGGTGCGTCACAGGGCTCGTTAGCCTTTTGGTGGTTTGTGGGTGTGACGGTCCCACGATAGACCGCCACGGCGCTGTGAAGCTCCTGGGTTGGACCGTCAGGGACGATCTGACCGTTGGCTTCCGTTCGTTGGTTTTGACCATTCGGGGTCAAGGCCTGTGACGCACCAAGGCTGGCGCGTCACAGCCTTGTAACGCCCCTGTGTGGGTGCGTCAGAGCAGACGCGTTCCCACATTGTAACGCACCAGGAGTGGTCCGTTTTAGCCTGTGACGCACCGAGCGGGACACGTCACAGTTGGTTCCATCTTGTCTTGTGACGCATCAGGGCTGGCGCGTCACAGACTGTGACGCACCAGGGTAGGCGCGTCACACCCAACTTTGCACCGAGCGTCTGACGGCCCTTTGTTGGTGCGTCAGAATGGTTGTGACAGTCGAGGCTTGGACCGTTACAGACTGTGACGGCCCAAGGTTAGACAATCAGGCTCTGTGTGGTGCTGAGATGAGTTTTCATGTTCTCCGCGATTGTTTCACGTTGTGTCGGTCCCTAGTCGACCTGGTCGTGACCCAATGGTCGACTTACGGTCTTGTGAGTGCCCCAGACACCCGTGTTTTGATGGTTTCGGGAGGACCGTGCTATCTCGTTTAGCGTGCCCGTGGGTTTGAGAGTCTAGGTGACTTCTCGCGTGTCGGGCTTTCGTGTTACGCTAGACCGAGTCACTGTGTGTCGGTGGGTGTGCGGTGGGGTCTCCCCTGCATGCCGTGAGTTTTCCTGGAAAATGATTCCTGAGTGGGCCATGTGTTTGGCCTTGGACTGTGAGTCCAGTTATTGGCGTGGCAGCTTGTGCGTTGCCCTGGGAATCAGGCTTCTGTGCTTTCCGCGTAGGCCACGCGTATGGCCTTGGACTGCGAGTCCAGTTGCCAGCCTGGGGCTGGAGGGTTCCCGCCTTTCCCTGAGAGTGGGATTTGGTTTGGCAGCCTGTGAGCTTCCTTGGGAACCGTGTTTCAATGTTTCTGTGTGGCCGAGCGTGCGGCCTGTGAACTGTGAGTCCCGTTTCTTCTCCGATTGTGGTCACCATGCGACGGTGCTGGTACGTGGGACGGTCCCCGTACTTCATCGGGTTCGGACGTTGTTTTTCATTGTCTTGAGAGTCTACTCTCTCAGTGACCCTCCACTAGTCGTAGCTTGCTTACACGCGAGTGGTCCCACCAGGGAGTGGTGGAGAGGCTACCCTTAGAGACGGTTTGTGGATCAGTTTCCGTCGGGCCCCGCGTCTACCAGCCAGAGTCCAGCTGAGGGGAAAACCGGTCAGAGGGCCAGACCAGGGACACACGGTCTGTGTGTGCACACATGGTTGGGGGCGGTTGGACCCACATCGACGGGCATGACCTCAGCTAGTCACTTGTTTGTTGTTACTTCTACAGTGTCTCAGTTCCCACTGGGCCGGAGGGAGACACTTGAGGCGCAGATTAAGACGTCAGTGGACGCATTCGGCCTTGCTTCTAGTGGGAGGTACTCCTGTTCTGGACAGAGAGTGACAGACTGTCGATTTCCGTGACTTCGACCTTCGGGTTTTCGGTCGTGTTGGCAGTTGAGTTTCGGTTGTCTCGCCGTGGTGCGTGTGTCAGTTTTCACGCCGTGAGACTAGTGCTAGTGGCTTTACCGAGGTTGCGTCTTGTTGTGCGGTACCCGTGACCGAATGGTCGGGGTTGCACCTTGGACAGTGTGTCCAGGTTGGCCGTGTCCTGGGAGACAGGCCTCTACGACGTGGTTGCCGTGGGTTTTTACTTCGGTAAGCGGTACTAGTGTAGTTCGGTATCCCCGACCGTGAGATCGGGGTGTGGTTCTGGCACAGTAGGAGTAGCTGCCGAACACCATGGGCACTGCCAGGTACCCTTGCGCGTGACCCGCGACCATCGACGGGCCGAAACCAACGCCAGTCAATCCAGTGGTTGTCATCATTGTTTGCCTGAAAAGACCAACAAACCGATGATCAATAGCCTTTGGGAGGGCCTCGAAGCCCAAGTATCTCGATAAAGAGATGAAAGGTGACACCGGTCCCACCGGGCATGCCAGACTGCTTCGATGGGATTTTTTGTTGATTTTATTTTATTTTTATTAAGAATTATTAATTATTTTATTAGGTTTATTTGGTTTATTCACGTGTCGATCAACCAATTAATTAACTAGTAATTAACTGACTGATTGACTACGCGGGTGTGCCAGCCACATACGTGACGAGTTTATTATGCGCTCATTCTGACCCGTGTCGGGCGAGAGTGAGATTAGGTCGGGACCAGCAGTCCGCCATACCATAAAGGCCATGGCGTTAATTACATCCCCCGCGAGGAGGGAAAACCTTTGATTAATTACCGAGATAATGGGCTGTCGAGGCCGGAATAAAGGATGCAAAGGATGCGAATGATCATGCAAGATGTTATGATCTACCATACACGGTTTATTAGGGCGAACCCTCAGTACGTGGCGGAGGACCTAGGCCCGAAGACCACCCTCACGCGTGGTAAAAGCTTCCCGTAGGACGTTGCCCGGCTTTCTGCTTATGTCATTTGATATACCGATGGCCCGTGCACTCAAGCATACATCGATGCAGCATGAATGCTTAGACTAAAACATGATGATGAAGCTATGAAACTAGCTAATTCAGGTTAGACAAACCAATTTATTCAATTTATTGACTACAGGGTTTATTTAATTCTATCATTGACACTAGAGATCACCTCGAAGGCGAGGAGAGGGTTGAAATGGCACGACTACGTGATTCGGAATGAAACTTGCGCGGTATACGTAGGAAAAGAGTTTAAAACGGCATGGGAACCGTAGGTGAAGAGGGGGAGGTTAAAACGGCGTGGCAACCTTTGGGGCGTGCCGGAATAGGGCGCGCCGTTTCAGGGCTCGCCCTATTAAGGCGCGCCGGATGCCGACGGCGCCGGTTTAGCCCAGTTTCACAAAATTTGAGATTTTATTAGTTATTTTTGGGTTTATTAAAAATGTTTTGAAGGATTTTTGGAGCTTTATTGAGTCAATTGTTTATCGGATCGGCCCCGGGCCGTCTGGAAGTCAAGTCACAGGCTCGCGCGAGGTTCATACTCGAGCGCGGCGATTGTTCCGAATCGAGCTGATTCATTAAGTTGATACTATTGAACGATTTATTTGATTATTCGAGCCAAAATTTCGACAGCATCTCCCCATCCTGGAGGGTTGTCGGGGAGAAATGAGGAATACTCACGTGACGGAGCAACCCCTAAGAGCCGGGCGGCACAACGGCGGTCGGCAAACCCAAACGGAAAGGAAAACCCCAAGGTCCAGCTTACTAGGGGCACCAAGTCCATGGGTGGAGGTGAATGGATGAGTCGACTCATGATGGGAGCGAAAACTCCAAGGGCTAGCCTACGAGGGGCACACGACCCGAATTGACTCAACGCTCGAATCGGGACGACCGGTAGAGGGAAGGAAACCCCGAGGGCTAGCCTACGAGGGGCACACATCCCACGGCCACCATAAAATCTGTTAGAGACTGTGGATTTGGATATATTGGGACTAACCCATGTTACTGTACACTCAAGGGCCTTTGGAAAACTCGTCACAGACAGACGAGTTCCTGTGACCAGATGGTGCTTTCAGTATAACAGTGAAGATATGGCCCCCTCCCCGGGTATCGGAGCAATGCTATAGTGCAGGCTCCTGGATTTCGTATACGAACGGAGTGAAAACAGAGATAAGCATGCGAATATGGGGTTTAGCAGGACAAATGTTTATCGGAGGCTATTAGATCAGGCGACGAACTGGAGTGACTAACCAAGAGGTATCCTGGCGCCCCATCTCCCTTGCGCTATTGGGCGGAGCAGAGGAACACCAGAGATCCAGTCCTAGAGCATAGACGAGCGGAGGTGGACATACAAATGTGCCTCCCGTCATGACACACATGATATATTCTCTAAGCAAAACATAGGCGATCATGCCAAAAAGAAAGACTCTCAGGAAAGGGGGAAGAACAGTTAATGTAGCCCATGCTCCAGGGCATGTTTGACACCGGAAAACCCAAGTTCGAAAGCCATACACGCAGAGAAGCAATTGAACACATAAGCTTTATACCAAAAGATAGAATAGAGAAGGTAGATACGGTGCCGAACATGAGCATATCTCACCCACTATCTGGGAAATTAGTAGACATATGCATCATTCTTCCCGGCGCCGGCACTGTAGCACGGCGCCGTCTCACTGGTTGTCGGAGAGAAAACACAATAAATGAGGGAGGTGGTGATGCGGGACGGACACGGGAGATGACACTATAAGGTGCCACCCTCGGACTCTAGATGAAGACACGACCAGCAACACACACCAGGGAGACACTAAGCCCGACACTAAGAGCTCCTAGTGGCGAAACGTCGCTAACAGAAGTGGAAGCTCACTCGTCGTCCCAAGCGAGGGAAAGCGCGGACCGTGCGTGGTTAAGGAACCGGCGGAGGTCAAGGGTAGTCCGACTCAACTTCTGGACTCGGATTGAGTCGCTGGACGGGTCACTCTCACTCTCACAGCGGTGACATGGACACACGGGCTAGTACCTACACTCTCGGCAGCGGCCTAAGACCGTATACTAGCTAAGTAATGTAACGCCAAGGAGTTAAGACCTATACCTCCACGCACCCGGCGTGGCGAAGACAACCCCGGCCGAATCACGGACTCCCGGTTAAACAATATCACAGCAATACAAAGATTTGACCCACTCCACGCAGGGAGGTAAAAGGTCACATGTGGAGCTCGGGAATCACACAACTCGGGTTGACGGGCAGCATCTTGATGTCGCCCGGCGGTGCCGAATTTCGTGTTTTTGTGCTTTCCGAACGGCGGCTTCTACGGGCCCGTGGGGGCCATGGGCGGCGCTGTCCTCCGGATCTACAGGGGTGGGACCCACTGTGATGGGGACCCCTGGTGGCGTGCCTCCACGGACGGCGGTCGGCCGGGAACACCGATCGGGGGTCGATCGGCCCCGATTCCCAACTCTTGAACTAATAACCCACGGATTTTGGTTGCTGTCTTCCGGCACGCGCTCCGGTGAAAACGGCCGCTGTGACCAATCCCGACGTCGGATCGGGACGCATGAGCTATCATTGGAAAGCTCTCTTCAAATTCTTCAATCCAGACCCAGAGAGATCTGCTGGATCTGGTCGGATCAGAACTTTATTGAATTTACAATTCCCTGTTGTATAGTAACTGAAATCTCAGATCTGCAGGGCACTTGTCTGAGAACCACCGTTGACCGCCTAGTAAACCTCCGATTCAGCTCTTGAGCTCTTCTTAGGAGTTGTAGGGAATCAAACCACGGAACTGGGACTATTTTTAGAATTTGATTGGGAGGTGGCTGCGATTTGTTTTGAGTTTTGGGGAAACTGGTGGTCGGATCTGGGAACAGGTGGACAGAACTGTAGATGGGTCTGAGAACAAATTTTAGAAAATATGAGATGGGTGAATCAAAAATTGATAAAAATTGTGGATGAAGGGGTGGATGGATGGAACCCCCAGTAAAATTGGGAGAACTAACAGAAATCAAAAGGGGGCTCTAAGACATGAAACACAGGACGGAGGTGAACCTGGACAGAACTCTGGCAGAACTGAAATGGAAGAATGGACGAAAATCAAAAGTTAGCAAACGTGATCTGAATGCTGGCCTGATTTGTGTGGGTGGAGAGGAACATCCCAGAAACAACTCATCCAAATTTGGTAGCCAAATGAGCTCGGGGAAGACCTGTGATTTTCGAACAAGCTGCTGTGGTACTACGCAGGCAGAACTCCGTTGATGGCGATGGCGGTGCGGTGGCGGCTCGTGGCGGCGGCGGTGGTGACCGGAACTGATAGGGTGGAGTCTCACCACCTGAAGGAAGTCTTCACAGCTTCAAGGGGAAGAGGGAGAGGAGAAGGGGGCGGCCTAGGCCATGCTCCAACAAATTTCACAATTCTTATGGCATTAATTCATGAAAATGGGAAAATACAAGCATATATAGGTCACCCATCTAATCCATCCTCCACCGTTGGATCAAGGGGTGTGAGATGGAGGGCTGAGATGGCATGTGACCATTCCACAAAAATTAAAATAAAAAATAAGGGGAAGGGGGCGCCCTGTTGACTTTGGTGGCAAGGGGGGGACAAGTTGGTAGCCACCTTGGACTTTGAAGTCCACTTGTCTCCCATGTGCCTTTTACCATTCAAACTTCTAGATGCCTCCATTTGACATGTTGACTGACCCCACATGGGGCCCATGGGCTGAGATGGATCAATGGGAGGGGCCCTGGGGGTCCCGTGGGGCCCAGGGGTCCCACTTTGCAAATAAGCCCCTCGAACTATCTAAATTACACACTGACGAAAGAAAATAAAATACATTACACACAAATAAAAATCCCCAAAAAATATGATAAATGCTATGACTCAGTGGGGAACCTCCAGACTGTCTCCGAGCCATAGGGATGCTGAGGCGGCTCGAGTCGTGCTCCTCGTGCGGTACCGGTGGCTCGCCGGCTCGTGTCTCGCATGCGCTCGGGTGTCCGCACCAATTCTCCCCGGGTGGGAGAAACTCGACCCTGTCGAGTAAGGGTCTGCATCGCTCATGTATCGCTCCAAAAGGTCCGGATCAATCCGCTGCAACTCGCCATGTGTGACCCATGTGTCCTCAGTAGCGGGCCGTCCTCTCCATCGCACTAGGTAGCGCGGGTAAGATCCACTCCTGGTAACTGTCACTTGCTCATCCAGTATACGATCTATATGCTCACGCTGCCGTGAAAAAGGGGCTGGAGGTGGAAGTGGACACTCAGGTGGGGGATCACTCTCAAGGGGAGGAGATGGCTCAAAAGGCTCACTAGGGATCACCGCTGGGTCCCTATATGCAACAAGATCCGATACATTGAAGGTAGAGCTTATACCATATTCCTCGGGCAGGTCCACAACATACGCATTGGATCCAACGCGTTTCAACACTCTAAAGGGACCGGCTCCGTGAGCTTGCAACTTCTTAACTGTTCCAGAGGGAAATCGTTCAGGTTTTACCCTGATCATGACATATTCGCCCTCTTGGAACTCTCGGTGGTGTCGATGGACATCGGCTAGCTCTTTGTAACGTGCATTGTTGGCCTCACTCATGCAGACTCCTAACAGGCCTAGCACTAGACTCGGCAGACTCACTATGCACTCCTAAAATGATTAGCAAAATAAAAACACACGGATGCACACACAACCCTAAACAAACCTAATGTTAGTTCGACCCAATCATATGCAAGGTGGTCCAGGACATCCGAAGGTGTGCCATGCATACCCTAAGTGTGACTGAATGTTGGTACAACCATAAGACGGTCCTTTGGATTTGGGAGGTTTGGGTGGAACAGGAGGGTCGGGTGTCTCTCGCCCGTGAACGGACTCGGTGGGTGCCGATGGCCCGGTCCATGGGGGAGGGGTATAATGGTGACCTCCCCTAAAGAAGTGGAATGGAGATTGTGGACCAAGGGGCCCACTAAGAAAGGGATCGAAGGGATCAAAGAATGTGTGACCCCTCGATATGAATTCCCTCATCTCAAGATCCCATGTGTGGAAGTCTAGAAGGTGTTGTTGATCTTCTTCATCCATGAAGGGAGATGAGACGGTGGGGGTATGATGGTGGACTCTCTCGAAAATGTGGAGTAAATATGGTGGGTCACGGGGTCCACAAGAGAATGGGTCGAAGGGATCAAAGAAGGTATGACCCCTCGGACTAGGCTTCCACAAATCACTGTCCCACATTTGGAAATCTTGGAGGTGTAAATGATCACCTTCATTCATTGTGAGAGATGGGACGACAGTCATAGGTAGAAAGTAAGATTCCTCCCTTGGGCAAAGGGGAATGAAGTCGGACTCGGCCGGCATAGGGAGGAGTAGAAGAACCTCCGAGGTAACATGACCCATGGTGTACACGGAGGTGATGGACCCTAAAGCGGGATGAGTGAAACTACGACCTGTGGGTCGGTCGAAGCCTGGAGCCAACAAGTGCGTAAATGTCCACTGCCGGTCTAACCCTTTAAGAAGGTCATCCAATGTATCCACATAGTGACTAGACCGGAAAGTGGTATGAAATGAATTGATTGGCACCAGAGGTAGGATAGGGTCCATAGATGGCAAGGGAAGTGGGACCAAGCCCTTCTTGAGCCAGCGAAGAAGCGGCTCGGCTATGACAAGCATACCCGTTAGAAACACGGGTGGCTCGGGCTGAGGTGGCTTAGAATAAAGATCGGAGAGTGGGGTTTCTCCAACCCTTTTGTCCATTATGGCTAGAGATGTCCGAGTGGAACATTGTCCGGCGTAGTGGCCGAACCCCTGACAGCGATAACACTGCTGTCGTGACCCACTACGCTCCCTGATAAGTGGGTCCCTACCCTTATCCTCCTGACGGATAGGGGGTGTAGGCAATGGGGCTCTCGTGGGTGGGAGAAGAGGATCCACTATGATGGGGAGAGGGCTTGGGGACTCCGTTGATGGGGCCGGGTTAAGGCTACCGGCGATGACCTCCTTAGGCTCGGGTTGGAGTACATCACTAGGAGTACGTGTCCTATCCACCCCATCCAACCGGTCCAAAATTATTTGCATAAGTTCGGCAACGGAGTGGGTTGGAATAGGGATATCATGGTGGACTCGCCCGTAGTCAACCGTCCTAGGAGTTGGTCTTGGCTCATCTACGTGTGGGGCTCTTTGCCTCCGACTAGGACTCACTTGGTTGGAAGTGATTTGGTGGGGCCGGTTGGAGGTGACCGGTTGGGGCACGTAGACCTTCCTAAGATCTCTCTTCATGTCCCACCATGACTCGATGGGCCATTGCCCCCTAACCTCTCTCATTCTTTCGATGTAATCCCACTTTTCGGCAGCCTCATGAAGAAGCCGCTCTTTAGCGAAAGAGAATTGCATTGCCTCAGACATAGTATAACAATCAAAGTATGTGTCCATGGTGGCCTCCCACTTGAGGTAGTCGCCCGGGCCATTGGAGCCATAAAAATCCGAGGCTTCGGGCCTACGGAAGTGGAGTGGGTGGTTGCCAAGCCCATGGGTGGACCAACGGCCATATTGCCCGGGTGATTAGGAATCCATGGGAAATTGGGGGGGGAACTATATGTTGGACATGCCGACACTTGGACACTACACTAGACCGGCTATGCAAGGTTGGAATGCACTAACTAATGCAAACATCGACTAATGCACCTAGACCTAAACCAATATCCGGTACATGGCGGAGTTAATCGATCCGAAGATCACTCGCGCAAGTGTGCGGTCTTCTCGATAGGCGTAGCCTAACGTTCGGACAACACCTTTTAAGATACCGAATTATCGGGATGAAATGTAATTTTAAAACACTCTTTTTTTGTTTTGAAATTAATGATGATCCTAGACTTGACTTAGACCATGATGCATGCAAGACTTATGCAATGACTACCCTAGACTCGACTCGCTCTGATACCAAACTGATGCGGGACGGACACGGGAGACGACACTATAAGGTGCCACCCTCGAACTCTAGATGAAGACACGACCAGCAACACACACCAGGGAGACACTAAGCCCGACACTACGAGCTCCTAGTGGCGAAACGTCGCTAACAGAAGTGGAAGCTCACTCGTCGTCCCAAGCGAGGGAAAGCGCGGACCGTGCGCGGTTAAGGAACCGGCGGAGGTCAAGGGTAGTCCGACTCAACTTCCAGACTCGGATCGAGTCGCGGGACGGGTCACTCTCACTCTCACAGCGGTGACATGGACACACGGGCTAGTACCTACACTCTCGGCAGCGGCCTAAGACCGTATACTAGCTAAGCAATGTAATGCCAAGGAGTTAAGACCTTTACCTCCACGCACCCAGCGTGGCGAAGACAACCCCGGCCGAATCACGGACTCCCGGTTAAACAATATCACAACAATACAAAGATTTGACCCACTCCACGCAGGGAGGTAAAAGGTCACATGTGGAGCCCGGGAATCACGCAACTCGGGTTGACGGGCAGCATCTTGATGTCGCCCGGCGGTGCCGAATTCTGTGTTTTTGTGCTTTCCGAACGGCGGCTTCTACGGGCCCGTGGGGCCCATGGGCGGCGCTATCCTCCGAATCTGCGGGGGTGGGACCCACTGTGATGGGGACCCCTGGTGGCGCGCCGCCACGGACGGCGGTTGGCCGGGAACACCGATCGGGGGTCGATCGGCCCCGATTCCCAACTCTTGAACTAATAACCCACGGATTTTGGTTGCTGTCTTCCGGCGCACTCTCCGGCGAAAACGGCCGCTGTGACCAATCCCGACGTCGGATCGGGACGCATGAGCTATCGTTGGAAAGCTCTCTTCAAATGCTTCAATCCAGACCCAGAGAGATCTGTTGGATCTGTCGGATCAGAACTTTATTGAATTTACAAGTCCATGTTGTATAGTAACTGAAATCTTAGATCTGCAGGGCACTTGTCTGAGAACCACCGTTGACCGCCTAGTAAACCTCCGATTCAGCTCTTGAGCGCTTCTTAGGAGTTGTAGGGAATCAAACCACGGAACTGGGACTATTTTTAGAATTTGATTTGGAGGTGGCTGCGATTTTGTTTAAGTTTTGGGGTGACTGGTGGTCGGATCTGGGAAAAGGTGGATAGAACTGTAGATGGGTCTGAGAATGAATTTTAGAAAATATGAGATGGGCGAATCAAAAATTGATAAAAATTGTGGATGAAGGGGTGGATGGATGGAACCCCCAGTAAAATTGGGCAAACTAACAGAAATCAAAAGGGGGTTCTAAGACATGAAACACATGACAGAGGTGAACCTGGACAGAACTCTGGCAGAACTGAAATGGAAGAATGGACGAAAATCAAAAGTTAGCAAACGTGATCTGAATGCTAGCCTGATTTGTGTGCGTGGAGAGGAACATCCCAGAAACAACTCCTCCAAATTTGGTAGCCAAATGAGCTCGGGGAAGACCTGTGAATTTCGAACAAGCTGCTGTGGTACTACGCAGGCAGAACTCCGTTGATGGCGATGGCGGTGCGGTGGCGGCTCGTGGCGGCGGCGGCGGCGACCGGAACTGATAGGGTGGAGTCTCACCACCTGAAGGAAGCCTTCACAGCTTCAAGGGGAAGAGGGAGAGGAAAAGGGGGCGGCCTAGGCCATGCTCCAACAAATTTCACAATTCTTATGGCATTAATTCCTGAAAATGGAAAAATACAAGCATATATAGGTCACCCATCTAATCCATCCTCCACCGTTGGATCAAGGGGTGTGAGATGGAGGGCTGGGATGGCATGTGACCATTCCACAAAAATTAAAATAAAAAATAAGGGGAAGGGGGCGCCCTATTGACTTTGGTGGCAAGGGGGGGACAAGTTGGTAGCCACCTTGGACTTTGAAGTCCACTTGTCTCCCATGTGCCTTTTACCATTCAAACTTCTAGATGCCTCCATTTGACATGTTGACTGACCCCACATGGGGCCCATGGGCTGAGGTGGATCAATGGGAGGGGTCCCGTGGGGCCCAGGGGTCCCACTTTGCAAATAAGCCCCTCGAACTATCTAAATTACACACTGACGAAAGAAAATAAAATACATTACACACAAATAAAAATCCCCAAAAAATATGATAAATGCTATGACTCAGTGGGGAACCTCCAGACTGTCTCCGAGCCATAGGGATGCTGAGGCGGCTCGAGTCGTGCTCCTCGTGCGGTACCGGTGGCTCGTCGGCTCGTGTCTCGCATGCGCTCGGGTGTCCGCACCAGGTGGCAAGAGAGAAAACAGATAAGGTTGAACACTTTGTCGATGCACTCGAGCATCACATTCATTTCATCAATAGGGAAAGCACTCGAGCATCGCATTCATTTCATCAATAGGGAAAGAAGCCCAGATTACATTCATGGACGCCGGCGTTGTTGCTCGGTCGCCGTTGACATCAAGCGAAAGCGGAAATTACAGGGAGAGAACTAACAAAGATGATGGGGGGGAGATGGCTCATATCATCGCCGTTTTCCCCCCCTTTCGTTTACACCACAGCAAGAGAAAGTTGAAGGAAGAATCGACGAGGAAACACGACGGTGACCCACCTAAGAGTGATAGAAACAGAGATCTTCCTCTCCAGCGCCGGGGACTTCGAACAGAACAAGGCAGCGGCCGTGGAGATGCTCAGAAGGAAACTTTCCTCGGGCCCTCTCTCTGGATAATTCCTCTTTTTAATCGTTCTCCCCCTTTTTTCACTTGGACGAACCAAGTTTTTATAACCCCAAGTTCCCCGGTGCCACGGAGGGGCGCGCCGGGAAGGATGGCGTCGCGAAACAAACCCCCCCCCCTTTGGAGCATTCGCGCGCCGTTGATGACGGCGCCGTTTAAGGGGCGCGCCGGTGAACGGGGCGCCGTATTAGCCTCGTTTGGTTGCTGAAGGCTAGTCGATGAGTCCGGGGATGATTCTGGAGGTCATCGTTGACGATTCCTCTCACTGCGGTCCTTGGAAAACCTTGACGGGGCGTTGACGAAGCTCTGGGTACAATGTACGGCCTTAATCCGAACTCCGTGTGTGTTTGGCTTGAGCACGTGGGTTTTCCGCTGACACGGCCTTTGGCACTATGATTTGTGCTTTCGGCTCAGCCCGACTCGTGCTCAAAGCTTCCTTACGAGATGGTATGGCATCCGGGATAATTCTGCCTTGACTGGCGACCATTCGGCCACTAACGGGCCCACTATGGCGAGAATCCAAACCCGTGTCGGGTAATCGGGACCTTCTGCTGGCAGAGCCTTCGGTTCCTTGTTATGAAGAGCCGATGGCGTTCTTCCTCCTCAGAAGAGTCTTCATTCAGGTGGCAAGCCACCGGGTAGACCGTCGTCCTTGGTCGGGTGACGGGTGTAAAGTAGCAGCACGACGGAGTCGATGCCGGATCATTAGGCAGGCTTGGTCGCACTGCCGGTTGGTTGCGGATTCATCTCGACTTTCCTGAGGTGAAGTCCCCGGTCATTCATTCCAGGTGACTCGAGGCTCTGGTAGCTTGAGAAGTCTTCAGCAGGTTGTTCTTCATCGGCTTCTGAGCTTCAGCGGGCCGTATCATTCGTCTTTGCGGCTTGGTCACCAATGATCATATTTTGAGTGCCAACATATGTCGGTGAAGAGGGACGAGGGGACCAGAGACAGGGTGGTCCAGGAGAGGGACCCGCTTGATGTACTTTTTCTTTCTCCTTCCTCATGCATGGACACATGCATGTACATGCTTTTTTTGCTTAGTGAAAATGTGATTTTTTTTTTTGGATTTTTTTCCCCATTAATGCAAAGGTGTGGATGTTAATGCAGACTCGACAACGACCACTAAAACTGACAAAGAGAGCGAGAGAAGGTGGGAAAGAGAGCGAAAAGATAACGGGTTTTAAGACACGAAGCCCGGAGAGAGAGGGGAGACCACGGGAAAGAACATGGCGGTTAGGTGAGAAAAATGGTCCAAATAGGGTGCTACTATCTGGGTGGCGGTCCTTTAAAAGGCCGCTAGGGTTCGACAATGAAGAATTCAGAAGAGTAGGAAAACAGTCTCTTAAGACGGCAATTTAGAAGACCGGGGTGACCGTTAGGCGAGTGAGAGAAGGCAGAGAAGGGAGGGGACAAACAGTCATCTGACGACCGCTAAGGAATTCTAACGGTTGCTCGATAGACCGCAAGGGTGAAGACTCAGTTAAATCCGAGCGGGACTCTCCGGGATAGTCCCAACCCAAGGATAGGAGTGCCCAAACTGCACTTAGACCCGTCCTAACTCAAATTGAGGCTCCCTGGCCTTAATCCTAATGCACAAGGACTAAAACCAAAGTCCTATAACTAGGAAGTCGCCTAGAACTCATAGTTCATAGAAAACTCCTCCTTTAAGCCTTGAAAACTCCATTAAAACCACCCCAAATTATTGTGAAGAGATGCTTTAAAGCTAGCACCATGGGTGAGGTTGTCTACCATGGGCCAAAGCCAGCTAGGAAAGAGCATGGGGAGCTACAGCGGCTGACCCCCATCCCCAAGCATCTGAGCACAAGCCCTTCAAGAGAGGTAAGCTAAATCAAAAGTTCATTAATTCATCAAATTCCTCATGTCATTCCTCTCTTCTTTCTTCTCCTCTCTTTTCTTCTTCCTTTTCTTTAGCTCCTTCCTGGCCCACGATGCTACTCTAGCCTGAAGTGGGTGGCTCCCATGATAAAGGAACTCCCTTTAGAAGTTATCTCAATCTCAAGGGCATGACACCTCCACCCTTTACTAGTCTTAGCCAAAAATTTTCAGAAAATCTCCCTAGATTGGTCTAGCATTTCAGCTCTAGTGGAGTTATGGCATCCTCAAACACACACTTTTGTGTTCCCAACCTTTGAAGCCACTGTCCTTATAGAGGAGGTTGAGACTTACTTAGCCCTTCCTAAGACTAAGGTGGGAGATGAAGACCTAGTGTGTCACACGGTTGACCTTATAGACCCTTCACTCATCTTGGGGAATCTCATACACAACCCAAAGGATGTAAAAACCATGATCAGCTCCCGCCATATTCACTTGATACCCATGGCCCAATGGATCACCGCCCCTTACAAAAATAAGTGGGGGAGGTATGAAGCCATAGCCAAAGCTACCTCCATTTGCTTATGTGGGATTTTGCTCTTTCCTACCACCGACCACCTCTTGGACATTCCAAACCTCAGCGTCATCAGCGGGTTGTGGCGGGGTTTATCTAACTCCCAAGCCATCCTTTCCTACCTTTATGAGGGTCTTAGTTCAGCTTCTCTAGGGGGTCCCCTCTTCGAGTCTATGATTGTCCTAGAGTGTTGGATGGGAATTAGATTGAAATTCTTATCCAAGGAGGACGTGCCATCAACTAGCCGCATATTCGGGATCCATCCACTCTTCTTTGTTGGAGGGGCAACTGGGTTTTCTCAACAGGTTGAATGCCAGACTGCGGATAAGAAGACAAGGGATGATTGGCGCATGTTCCTCAACACCTTGCCACTTGACAAATTCATGATGCGACCACGGGCTCTTCAAGGCACTGCTCTTAGACTATCCCGATGACTAGGCCTAGACCTCCAGCTAGTGGGAAACACCACCTTGGCACTCTACAACCCCCACCGGTGCTACTTACAAGTTGGACTTCGTCGCACTATGGTTCCGGCACTATCTCACTTCCCTCCCCATCAAGCTAGAAAGATTGGGATCGAGGAGGATGAGCAGGCGGTTCGGAGCGCTCTGACCATGTGGGAGATCTTTCGAGTCCATACCTTGCAGGCAGAAGTGACAGAGGATGAGGAGGATTACCGAGCTTATGTGAAAGCATTACGCAAGATTCGGCCCCACGCGGATGTGAAATTTAATGTGGCTTGAGTTCCATGATCATGTATTGAATTTTATTTGAAAGAATGATGTACTATGAACTTTGAGTGAATGAAATAGAAGAATTAATTGAAAAATGTGTCGTGGAATTATTCCTTGTAGCATGAATGATCAGATGGAGCATAGTTCTCTGTTTGGAAAACGGTCCAGCAAAGGACCGCCAAGCCCGCCTAATGGTCTGGCGATAGACCGTAAGGGGAAGGGGCACAAGAAAATTGTGTATTTTTGGCCCTCGGGTGTGGCATGCGGTCGTCATTGGACCGCTAGGAGGAGCTTAACGGTCTAACAAAAGACGGCAAGGGGGAAGAAAAAGAGAAACCTGAGAGTTTTAGTTCTCGGGTGTGTGTAACGGTCACCAATTGACCGCTAAGGAAGCTCAACGGTCTATGGAAAGACCGCAAGGGAAAGAGAACTAAAAAGCTTGCGAGTTCTTGGGTGTTGGGCATTGTAGCCTATTCCTGCGCACACTAAAATTATAAAACAAGTTAGATCCATTCTTAGGCTCAACCCCTTGCCTGCAGTAAGTTAGAGAGGACCAATCCTTGATATTTGGTCAAGGGGTGGAGCCTTATTAAACATGCGAAGACACAATAAGAATATGAAATGTGATGCATGCTATGAAATGGAATGCAAGGATGATGAGTATTTTGGATTTTTGAATTATTTGATTTTTTGTTTTATTTTTTTTGAATTTTTGAATATTTGATTTCTTTTGGAGTTTTGAAAATATGTGATTTTTTTGGATTTTTGACAATATGTGATTTTTGTGGATTTTTGAAATTTGTGACTTTTTTGGATTTTTGAAAGCTAATTCCGCCCCGGTAATGAGGGTCTTGCCTGTCCTACTAAGAATCTCCCAAGGTTGGCGTGCATTAAGGGTGGTAATTCCTTGGCCGATCCTATCTCACCCGTATGGCGGTGCCTCTCCTAAGGCCATACCCTGGGTATGCTCTGGTCCTTTGAGGGAGAGAAAGAAGAGTAGTTGGAGGTAAGCCAAGCATAAGGATAGAAGTTTTTAGGGCTCAAATTTCTCCCATGATGACCCGGTCGGAGATTCGGTCTGTTGCGCCAAGGCTTTGTGTCCATCATCGAACATTTATCCAATCTTGGCACGCATATGACCAGGCTTATAGTGTCCCGCGGGGAAACTATACTGCCACTCTTGCCATGCCTACTTTGATATTTTATTTTTTCTAGGAGCAATTTTGATGTTGCACTTTGTGCTTTTGATAGAGGTGTTGGCTTTTACCATGATCATGCTCCTTCTGATTAATTGAATTTTCTTTTCTTTCTTTTTGTGGAATCAGGTCATAACGAACTGCCCCTATTTGAGACCTCCTCTGGTTGGGGTATCTAGGTTGGTCATCTCTCCCTTATTCTTTCCTTGCCCCTACACCTGGTCGATGAAAGAAAAGCAGAGACTTTCACTTTCCCTAGGCATGGCCAAAGGAGAGACGGTGTCGCATGGTAGAGGGAAAAACTGACCACAGCTGCCGTGTAGTGTGTGATTGTCGTGCTCGGGGTCCTCTTTCGTGATCAAGAAAGAGACGCCTTGCTACCGAGTTGGCGCCAGCTTGACTCTAAGGGTAAAAGCGCTTAAGATACAACCCATTCCAAGCGTGAGATAGCTCTTCACCTTTCGCATTAACTAAACGATACACGTTCCCTGGATAAGCCTCTTTAACGACGAACGGCCCTTCCCAGTTAGGTTGCAATTTAGACCTAGGACCTCCAGACCTAATGAATTTACGTTTCAAAACCATATCACATATTTGAAATTTAAGTTCAATTACCTTCTTTTGAAAATAACACGAGACTCTCTTTTGATAAATAGACACGTGATCGGCCGCATTTAGCCGCTTCTCATCTAAAAGTTCCAGCTGGACTAGCAACGCCTCTCGATGTTTGTCGAGATTAAGTTCCTTGTCAAGCTGCACCCTTAGGGAAGGGATCAAGATCTCATATGGAAGTACCGCCTTCATCCCGTAAGTGAGAGCGTAGGGGGGTTTGCCCTGTAGGAGAACGGACGGAGGTATGATAAACCCATAGAGCCTCTACTAATCACTCAGGATAATATCAAATTTATGAGATTCACATGTTTTCTTTATGATTTTGAGAAGGGTTTTATTAGTGGCTTCGGCTTGACCGTTGCCTTGAGGGTAATATGGAGATTAATGATGCAATACAATATTGAACTTCTTACAGAGGTCCTGGAGCTCCTATGAGACGAACTGAGACCATTGTCAGTGACGATGCTTCTTGGCACTCCAAACCGTGAGACGATGTTCTTCAGGATGAAGCGGCACATCGTGGTTCCTTTGATCTCTGCGTATGCTTCCGCCTCCGCCCATTTGGTGAAGTATTCAGTGGCGGTAAGAATTGAAGGGTTTTTGCTTGATCTGAGAATTGGGATCACCTAGCGGGCCCACAATGTCGAAAGCCCACATAGAGAATGACCAAGGAGCAGAAAGAGGATGGAGAGATGAAGCAGGAGCATGAATTTTTTTAGCATGGAGTTGACATTTAAGACACCTCCGGACATAGAGGGAGAAATCCTCCTCTAGGGTGGGCCAATAATAACTCTGCCTAAGGATCTTCTTCGCTAGAGCCTGGCCATTGACATGACCTCTACACTTGCCTGAATGAGCTGCTTCAGCCACCTTCTAAGCCTCATCATCATCTAGACACCTCATGAGCATTCCATTGAGAGCGCGCCTGTACAACTCTCCAGCAATGATGGTGTACCTAGAGGCGGCTCTTCTAATAGCCTTACGCTGTTCGGCACTTGCCCCTTCTGGGAACGATCCGTCCTTACAATACAGCTCAATTTCATGATACCATGGCAATTCTTCTTCTTCCAAGATCTCTTCTAATTCTTTTAATGAAACTTCCTTTAAATCTTTCTTCTCAGGCTTTACCTCTACAGTCTTCCTAAGGTTGTCAAACCAAGGATCCCGAAGAGAAGGGGCATCCAGCCTTTGGATGACGATAGTCTCAATACTCCGGCTGAGAGTAAAGGATAAGGAGGAAGCAAGTGATGCTAGTGCATCAGCGAGGATGTTCTGAAATCGAGGGGTGTGGATGTAGATCAATTTACGGAATTGCCTAGCCAAGAGAGTGACCAAATCTTGATATGGTTTGAGTTTCAGGTCACGAGTACGGTATGTAGACAAGACTTGGCGTAGAACAAGCTGAGAGTCTCCTATGATGTTCAAGTAATGCGCGCCTAAGAGGCAGGCGTGCTTCAAACCGGCCAGGAGAGCTTCGTACTCAGTAATGTTGTTGGTAGCAGGAAAGCAAAGTTGATAAGTGGGAGGAATCGTCACTCCTTCCGGAGTGAGGAGAACGGCACCTATTCCTCAGTCTTGAGAATTTAGTACACCATCAAAGTGCAGAGACCTGAAGGGGTGGTGGGTAAGAACAGTGAGATGCTCATCAGGGAAGTCCTCCTGAATAGAGTCGGTGCAGGGAATAGGAAGATGTGCTAAATGTTCAGCGATGGCATATCCATTGATTGCCTTCTGAACGACGCATGTGATATCAAACTGAGAGAGGAAGCTCTACCTGCGAGATAACCTACTTGAAAGGATGGGTTTTTCTAATAGATAGCAGATCGGGTCCATTCTAGAGATCAACCTAACTTGGTGGGCTAGGAAATAGTGCTTCAGCTTCTGAGCTACCCAAACAAATGTGGCACAAGTCTTCTCCATGGCAGTGTACTTGGCCTCCACCGGGTTAAACAACCTAGAGAGGTAATAAGCTGTAGTGCCCCAGAATTTATGTAATAATTTCTGGATCATTTATAGAATTTTCTGTAATTTATTAGGAATTTATAAAGACTAAATAGATTTATAAATGGATTATTGGGTTAATAAGTTATTATAAGGCCCAATTGTGTCAAATAATTAACCTAGCCTATTTAAATAAGATCCAGAAAGTTTAAGGACCAAGCCCATTAAGTTTGGCCCATGTTCTAGAAGGTTATTTAGGATATTCACGTATTTTAAAGATAAATACTATTTTATAGATAATTATATGGGATAATTAACAAAAGAGTTTGATTAATGTTGAACTCTATACACGTTGGATGTAGCGGTCAATCGTGCGACCGCCACAGCTATGTAACGCACCAGTCTTGATGCGTTACATTCTGTTAGTTCCGTGAATGAAAGAACGAGTAAAAAGATTAGAACTTTGTGATCTTATTTACAAGAGATCGACTTGGGAGTGTTTATAACATTATTAAGGACTCTTAGGGATTAGGTTCTGGCAAATTAAGGACTCTAGAATCGATCTAATTTTCAAGACCCTATAAATAGGACCTAGTTCTGAACTGAGCGACCCTTACTTTTGGCTCGTGAAGAATCAAGGTAAGGAGATATAATTTCGGGTAAGTTCTTTAGAAGATTTTGTTTAGTGTGCTTTAGACTAATAGTTCTCCAAATTTCGTGCTAGGAGATCAAGCAACCAAGGAGATTGAAGCTTCCAAAGTTGCTGGTTCGACTATAGTAACCCAGGATTCAGAGCAAAGGACCCCTGGAGATCAAGAGATTATGACGTCTAAACGAGGTAATTAGAATTCAATACTTTAGAACTTTTTATTCACCTTAGTTTCATCTTCGTACCCTCAAAATTTCACATCTTTAGGACAAGAGATTGGAGAGATAGAGCAGTAGGAAGTTGCTGGAAAATCGCTGGAAAAGGAGAGCTAGGGCTCGATTTTCAGACTCAAATTAGAAGTTTAAAGCCTAGTTAAGAGGTAGGTTATCTCATGATTGGCAAAAACATCTTGTTAGGAATAAAAGCCCTCTGATTGTACTTGATTTCATGCATTATAGACTATGAATTCCATGTTTTAGTGGGTTCATGCATACATACATATTCTTAGCCCTAATCAAAGATCAAAGATATTATCTTGTCAATTCACTGCAACCTATGCATCTAGATGACCTTTACTTCGTTTTGTCATGATTGGAGTAGTTAAATCTTTTCAAAACATGACATGGTTTCAAATCAGAGTCTTTTAAATTCTTTATACTGTTAGCAGGGACTCTGACGCATCATACTTAGATCGTCACAACACTATAACGGCCTTACGATAAGCCGTCACACCCTCTGTGGCATTTTAATTTCTCTGTTGTCTCTGACGCACCATCTATGGAGCGTTACATTACTGTAACGGCCTCACGATAAACCGTCACAGTCACTGTGACGCACCCATTCTCGACCGTCTGGGTAACTGTAGACAGAATAGGAAATTAGTTAATTTAACCTATAAATAAGCCTAGTTATCTAAGTTTTGACCTGATTTTGTGTCTTTAAGATTATTTACTGATTCATGATAAAAATTGTATAATTTAGGTATCTTAAGTTATTTTAAGTTATGTTAATTTCATGTGACAAAATTCTATAGTTTTGTATCTAAATCATGATTTTTCAAAGATGTATTGACGGAGTTTTATCATGATTTCCTATTGTTACATATCCTCTCTATCAATAGAGTCATTTCTCTAAGTACATGGCATATATTCAGGTATATGTCCATTAGTTCACTTTGCACTATAGGAACATTATTCTTGGACATGAGGACCTCTCTATTAGATATTCCTTCCAATGGACTAGGAAATCTTGTTGCAAGGCCTCCGTAATTCTCTGCGAGCCTGGGATTCCCACTAGGACGCCGAGTTGGTTGTACCATTAAAACCCAAGTGATTAGATTACACTGTTGAGGTTTCTGGTTATCAGTAGTGTAACAGATCTATATTGGACCGTCAGGCACATGTAACGGCCCAATATACCACCGTCACATTTAACTGAGTCCGATTTCTTGGTTTTGGATTCAGACTAATGTAACGGCCCAATACTAGCGCGTCACATCATGTAACGGCCTAGTACACGACCGTCACACTGCTTGAGTATTTTAACCCGAGATTTGATCAGGGGTTGATATTCTAAGGTTTCTAGATGGACTCTTGATGATCTAGAACTTATCATATTGATCAAGAAACCTAATATAATGAATGAAAGATGAAGAACGTACCGTTATGTTGCCGATTTATTTCCATGAGCATAACATAGTATAAGTCATTCTTGATTTCTCATGATTCTTATTAAAGTATTCATTCATTGAATTATTGTTATCAAGAGCTTGTTGGAATTATACATTCTTGGCCATACTTTATTGTTACATGCGTGGAAAAAGTTTGATTTATACTTGAAGATGCGATCGAGCACTGATTGTGTTCAAGGGCTCTATGCTAGTCCCCTCGGCTGATTGTCGGAAACATACTATTATAAACCATGGGGTATGATGCTACTGGCGTCGCATTACGCTGGGAGTACTTTCTTTATAAATAAGTGAAAATCCACAACACGATACAGCATGATTGATACTTATACATGACTTTCTTGATATTCTAAAGAAATTCACGAAGTACTTGCTCATAAGCAAAAGATACTGGAGTGATGATTATGTGGCTTGCTAGTACATTCTCGTTACATTCTTGTTCATGAAAGGCCATATCATGTTCTTATAAAATTCTTGCTAGTTCATACTTGCTCTCATTCTATCTTACATACTTTGGTTTAATCGCGTGATTGATCGCATTCGCATGATTTTACCTTTTTTTAGAGTAAAAACGTTAATTACTTTAATGATGTCTTCATGTTGATGCGAAGATACCTACTGGGCAAGTGTGCTCATTACCTATTTCCATTCTTTTCAGGAAATGAAAGTGATTTGAATTCGGGTTATACAAGTAGCGGGTCCGAGAGCGGATGAAAGTATTGTTAAAGAATGAGCGAAGACTTATGAAGTTTACATTGTTTAGATCGTGTTTATGTAATTTCTTATTTCTTGAGTCTAGCATGATGGATGTTGAATTAGTGGTTGTATTTGAATATTGAATTTGATTATTAATGAAAGTTGAAGTTGAGTAAATATTGTGCGATTGCATTCTTATGTATGATTGTCATACGCTCTGATCATTCTTACTTGCAAGAGGCTTACCATGTCGGCAGTTCGCGTTCCTCGAGCGAGTCTTCCGCTGTAATAAAGGCTCAGGACGTGACAATTAAGTTGTTATCAGAGCCTAAGTCTCAGGACTTAGGATGTAGAAACACGATAATTTAAAATGAGAAATATTTTTTTAATTAAATTATACAATTAAACTTTTCATGAAATGATTAATTTACATTTTTACTAAGTGAAATAAAGTGGATTATTGAATTTTCTTGAATTAACTTAAAGTAAAGTGAAAAATAAATGCTTTAACCCTTAGATAAATCATAGAAAGCCCAATAAAAGTTCATGTAATGGACTAGGATTATAATTGACCCATTGGATAATCTATAATGAGCTAAATTAGTGGTTAAAGGATTAATAAAGGATAATTAGACCTTAAATTCGTAACACATGTTAAATGCCTTTTGAAAAGGATTATAATAACCCAATTTCTAGAAGATTGACTCAAGAATCAACCCTTACCTACCAGCCACCTTAGACCATCCGTTTTTACATTGGTTTCACACCAAATGGAGGCTAGGTTAAGAAGAAAAATTAGAATTTTCTACCAATTCGGAGTTGGAAAGTTTGGCATTGTTAGGTAAGGAATCTTGACAAATTTGGCCAAGTTTTGTCTATAAATAGAACCCCATTCGACCCTCAAATCATCCCTGGAAGCCAAGGCTATGCTGCTGCGGAGGTTGAAGGAGATTTGAAGGAGGATTGGGAGAAATCAAAAGGGTTTCATATTACTTGAGCGTTTTTCTTACCTCTCATTAGATCTGCTCAAAGGTAGGTGTCTCTCAGGCTAAACTCTAATTAAAGCATGCCATCTTGTTCATTTTTCTGTATATATATATTTAAGAACGCGCTACCCGAGGGTAGCGCGATCTTCAATATCGCGCTAGCATAAGCTAGCGTGTTAATAAATTTTTTACTTAAACAAATATATATCTATAGTCAGCACATCACAACACAGCACAGACAAATAAATAAATATATTACTAATTTTATATCCATACACAACTGGAGCCCACATCCTATGCCCCTTGGGTCCTGACCCAAGGGTGAGCTCTCCAACATATAAAGCCCTAGAAGTTTTTTGTAACTTCCAATGTGGGACTAAACTTTAGCCACCATACAATGGGATTATAGTACTTGGAATCCACCATAATTGTAAAACATTAGCATGTTAAAACTACTTTCAACATCTTAAATATAGAATTCAGCATGTTAAATTTATTTTTACAGAATAAAAGTTTTTTTAGTATGTTAAATACTATTTACAACATGATAAGTCTATATTACTAGAAAATTTAGATATAAAACTTATTTGAAGCATGTAAAAGTATGCTTATAAGTAAAATGGTGTTTCAAAAAGCATTATCAGCATGATAACATTTATTTCTGTCATATTATCAGAAATTGAGTTATGAAAATTACTTTTAGCATGATTAAACCTATTTTTTATCGAATAAGTAGGAAATTAATGCATGAAAAATATTTCCAGCATGTTAAAAATATTGCCAGCATGATAAAATTAATTCCAACATGTTAGAATTATTTTTAGCTTGTTAGGACTATTTTCCAGCATATTAAAGCTATTTAAAACTATTTTTCAGCATGTAAAATTCTATTTTTATCATGTTATTAGTAAAGTAATGTATAAAAATTAGTTTCAGCATGTTAAAAATTATTTCTAGTATGATAAATTTACTTCCTGCATATTGAGATAGGAAATTATTTTTCAACATGATAAGTTTATTTAAAACTAATTTTTGCATATTTTCCTATCAAGAAATTAGTAAATAAATGTATAAAAATTATTTTCAGCATGCTAAAAAACTACTTTCAGTAAGATGAAATTATTTACAGTATGTCAGGATTATCTTAGCATGTTAGAATTAATTTCATCATGCTAAAGCCATTTAAAAACTATTTTCAGCATGATAAACCTATTTTCTCAACAAATAATTAGCAAATAAATGTAGAAAAGACATTTTTCAGCACAAAAAAATTATTTTTGTTATCAGAAAATTTAGGAAAACAGCATGGTAAACTTATGTTAATCACCTCATCAGTAAGTTAGTGTACGAGGATTATTTAGCATGTTAACTATTTATATTAATATGTTAAAGAAAAATTTTCAGCATAATAAAAAGTTAATTCCAACATGAAAAATCTATCTTATCATCTTAGCAGTAAAGTGACACATGAAAATTATTTCCAGCAAGTAAAACTTATTTTTGGTACATAAACTCTATTTTCTTATCAAATAACTAGTACATTGATGAATAAATAGTAAATACCAAAAATCAGGATTTTAAAACTTAGAAATTATATTTCCTACCTAAAACACTTAATTATGTAAAATACACATCAGATTAGACTATAAAATTTAAAATAATTCTATTTACTTGATTTCCTTCCTAGTTTACCGTCATCCTTGAATTCCACGACTTAATGTCGTTAAACGTGATGCCTAAAATGAGTTTTGTCACTCTCCTTTGCAATTATCACAACTTTTGCCAGATCTGTACTTGTTTACAAATGAGCTTGTTCTTGAAATTCTTTGGCCATATTATGGAATTATATAGAAAAATGTCAGGGGCTATGAGTCCCAATGAAATGACATTTAAATGCTAGTGTATAAAGGGGTTCTGATCAGATCCCACGGGCGAGGCAAAGTCCAAATATAAACCGATATTATAATGATCAGGTGCTGGCATTCACCAATACAAGGTCTGTTACAGTTAGGGGCAATCATACTGTTGTGAAAATCCCTAAGTGTGTAGCCAAATAGTAATGTTCCATGAGAGGCTGTCATATCGTCGTGACCTCCCCTTAGTGTTTTGGCCAATCCTATTGAGTGTTGGTAGAAGTGATTGCTCTACTTCTATATTATTATTACTTAAAAGTTCATCATAAATATCCTTGTAGAAGTGATTGTTCTACTTCTATATTGTTTAAAGTTCAAGTGATTGCTCTACTTCGATATTGCTTAAAGTTTATCGTGAATGTTCTTGAATTATCTTACCCATCGTCTCATCATGAAAGTTCTTGATATATCTCTGGAATTGACCATCGTCTTGCCTACTATCATGATCTTGAAATTATTGATATCTTGTTATCTTGAAATTACTCGAAAATTCCTTATACAAAATTTCTTACTTGAAATTCATGATCAATTACTTCATGACACGAATTGTTAAATTGCTAAATACTTAAAGATTGCCCGACTTTAGAGATATAAAATCATACTGAGCTTTTTACTCACCCTACGTTTTGGTTAATTGTTGCAGGAAATGAAAATGAACAAGGGATTGGACAAGTGTGAATGAGTGTTTTTCTTTTCCCTAGGTTTATGTAGATCATTAGTGTTTTTACAAGGTTTATGTATTTGGAAAAATTTGGAAGATTGTATCATGCCTTTATGGCTTATAATTAGTGATGTAAACCTTTATTTTGATGGAATAAAATTAGTAATTTCATCTTAGCTCTCTATCTTTAGAATTAAATTTGTACATGCTCTGACCGACACGAGTGCCTCGTAACTGCTCGCGCCTCGATTTTTCGCGTCGGGGCGTGACAGTTTTAGTGGTATCAGAGCCTAGGTTACATAAAACCTAGGATTCCTAAAACTTAGGGTTCCCTTGATAGAAACTTGGTTAGAAATTTAAACTTTCCCAGTAAGATTGGGTAGAAATACGGGTTAAGTTTTAAAAAGAATAAATTATCAAGAAATAAATACCAAGGACAAATAATTAAACCCTGTAACAATGGTTTTAGGCTAAATCTCGCAAATGGCCGCCGAGAGAGCTCAATGGCGCGAAATGTAACGCACTGTTCAAGGATTAACACAAGCCTTGCAACAAGTTGCGCAAGGTGGAGTACAGCATGAAGCCGGGGATTTACATCGGAAATTCCAAAAGATGAATCCCCCGAAGTTTAGTGGATCTACTGACCCGGATGAAGCGAAGAATTGGGTGTAAGAAATACAGAGAACCTTTAAGGTAATGCAATGCACCGATGAAGAGAAGGTACTATTAGGGACCTACCAACTAGAAAAGGATGCCCGAGCATGGTGGGTATCCGTCGAAGCAATCTTGCCCAATGAACAAGTTACATGGGACGAGTTCTTAGAACATTTTAATGAGAAGTATTTCTCGGAAAGAATCCGCGAGAAGAAGGCCATGGAGTTTGCGGCATTAAAACAACGTAGCTTATCCATAGCAGATTATGAAGCGACATTTTCTAGATTAGCTCGGTATGCCCCACACTTAGTTTGTACGGAGAAAATGAGAGCAAGAAGATTTATGAACGGATTAAGGGTGGAACTCATTCCTCGATTGGCTCCATTGGAGATTCAAACTTATACGGAAATGGTTAGGAAATCATAAATTTTAGAAGATGCTATGGATATGGTGGAGCGGATCAAAGGGAAAGTTGCCAAGAAAGAGTTAGTCGATGAATCCAAAAGCAAGGAACCCATGAGCGACAAGAAGAGGTTAAATGGAGGTAATGATTTCCTTAAGGATAAGAAGCCCCAGAATAATGATCAACAAATTGTTCCAGTCAAGGAAAAATGTGAACATTGTAAGAAAGGAAGGCACAACCCAGATGAGTGTTGGTATAAACTTGGGAAGTGCATCCGTTGCGGAAGCATGGATCATACAATTGCCCGTTGTCCACTCTTAAAGAAAGGAGCGCCGCAAGCATTGGAAGGTAACCTTATAAACCTATCTCGTCCATGATGGCATAAATTTGATATGGTGATCTTAGCACTTAGCATGTTGTAAAAATGATCTAGTAGAATACATAGTTGGATATTGTAATTTTACCATACTATTACGGAAAGAAAATCATGTGAATTTGGGGACCAAATTCTTTTAAGTGGGGGAGGATGTAGAAATCTGATAATTTAAAATGAGAAATAATTTTTTTAAATAAATTATACAATTAAATTTTTCATGAAATGATTAATTTACATTTTTACTAAGTGAAATAAAGTGGATTATTGAATTTACTTAAATTTACTTAAGGTAAAGTGAAAAATAAATGCTTTAACCCTTAGATAAATCATAGAAAGCCCAATAAAAGTACATGTAATGGGCTAGGATCATAATTGGCCCATTGGATAATCCATAATGGGCTAGATTAGTGGTTAAAGGATTAATAAAGAATAATTAGACCTTAAATTCGTAATACATGTTAAATGCCTTTTGAAAAGGATTATAATAACCCAATTTCTAGAAGATTGACTCAAGAATCAACCCTTACCTACCAGCCACCTTAGACCAGCCGTTTTTACATTGGTTTCACACCAAATGGAGGCTAGGTTAAAAAGAAAAATTGGAATTTTCTACCAATTCGGAGTTGGAAAGTTTGGCATTGTTAGGTAAGGAATCTTGACAAATTTGGCCAAATTTTAGCTATAAATAGAACCCCATTCGACCCTCAAATCATCCCTGGAAGCCAAGGCTATACTGCTGCGGAGGTTGAAGGAGATTTGAAGGAGGATTGGGAGAAATCAAAAGGGTTTCATATTATTTGGGCATTTTTCTTACCTCTCATTAGATCTGCTCAAAGGTAGGTATCTCTCAGGCTAAACTCTAATTAAAGCATGCAATCTTGTTCATTTTTCTGTCCTCTTTCCATTGATAGCTCATTTATTAAATTCTGTTATGAAATGAGCAAGTTATGGTCATTTTATTGGAGGGGTATTCCCATTTTTTCATCAGGTCCAGAACGTGCTATACCTCAGTAGCGCGTTCTGAACGCGCTAGCCCAACATAGCGCGTTCATACAGAGTATTTTTCCCGCCCTCAGAGGGGTCAAAAATATAATTTCAAAATATATATATATTTACCAGAACGCGCTACCCCAGGATCGCGCTAGCATAAGCTAGCGCGTTCATAAAATACATAATTTTAAAATATATATATATTTATAAGAACGCGCTACCCGAGGGTAACGCGATCTTCAATATCGCGCTAGCATAAACTAGCGCATTAATAGAATTTTTACTTAAAAAAATATATATCTATAGCGCCGGCTCGGCTCGGCACAAACAAATAAATAAATATATTACTAATTTTATATCCATACACAACTAGAGCCCATATCCTATGCCCCTTGGGTCTATGTCCCTTGGGTCCTGACCCAAGGGTGAGCTCTCCAACATATAAAGCCATAGAAGTTTTTTGTAACTTCCAATGTGGGACTAAACTTTAGCCACCATACAATGGGATTATAGTACTTGAAATCCACCTTAATTGTAAAGCATTAGCATGTTAAAACTACTTTCAACATCTTAAATATAGAATTCAGCATGTTAAATTTATTTTTACAGAATAAAAGTATTTTTAGTATGTTAAATACTATTTACAACATGATAAGTCTATATTACTAGAAAATTTAGATATAAAACTTATTTGAAGCATGTAAAAATATGCTTATAAGTAAAATGATGTTTCAAAAAGTATTATCAGCATGATAACATTTATTTCTGTCATATTATCAGAAATTGAGTTATGAAAATTACTTTTAGCATGATTAAACCTATTTTTTATCGAATAAGTAGGAAATTAATGCATGAAAAATATTTCCAGCATGTTAAAAATATTGTCAGCATGATAAAATTAATTCCAACATGTTATAATTATTTTTAGCTTGTTAGGATAATTTTCCAGCATATTAAAGTTATTTAAAACTATTTTTCAGCATGTAAAAATCTATTTTTATCATGTTATTAGTAAAGTAATGTATAAAAATTAGTTTCAGCATGTTAAAAATTATTTCTAGTATGTTAAATTTACCTCTTGCATATTGAGATAGGAAATTATTTTTCAACATGATAAGTTTATTTAAAACTAATTTTTACATATTTTCCTATCAAGAAATTAGTAAATAAATGTATAAAAATTGTTTTCAGCATGCTGAAAAATTACTTTCAGTAAGATGAAATTATTTACAGTATGTCAGGATTATCTTAGCATGTTAGAATTAATTTCAGCATGCTAAAGCCATTTAAAAACTGTTTTCAGCATGATAAACCTATTTTCTCAACAAATAATTAGCAAACAAATGTAGAAAAATTATTTTTCAGCACAAAAAAATTATTTTTGTTATCCGAAAATCTAGGAAAACAGCATGGTAAACTTATGTTTATCACCTCATCAGTAAGTTAGTGTACGAGGATTATTTAGCATGTTAACTATTTATATTAATATGTTAAATAAAAATTTTCAGCATAATAAAAAGTTAATTCCAACATGAAAAATATATCTTATCATCTTAGCAGTAAAGTGACACATGAAAATTATTTCCAGCAAGTAAAACTTATTTTTGGTACATAAGCTCTATTTTCTTATCAAATAACTAGTACATTGATGAATAAATAGTAAATACCAAAAATCAGGATTTTAAAATTTGAAAATTATATTTCCTACCTAAAACACTTAATTATGAAAAATACACATCATATTAGACTATGAAATTTAAAATAATTCTATTTACTTGATTTCCTTCCTAGTTTACCGTCATCCTTGAATTCCACGACTTAATGTCGTTAAACATGATGCCTAAAATGAGTTTTTTCACTCTCCTTTGCAATTATCACAACTTTTACCAAATCTGTACTTGTTTACAAATGAGCTTGTTCTTGAAATTCTTTGGCCATATTATGGAATTATATAGAAAAATTTTAGGGGCTATGGGTCCCAATGAAATGACATTTAAATGCTAGTGTATAAAGGGGTTCTGATCAGATCCCACGGGCGAGGCAAAGTCCAAATATAAATCGGTATTATAATGATTAGGTGCTAGCATTCACCAATACAAGGTCTATTATAGTTAGGGGCAATCATACTGTTGTGAAAACCCCTAAGTGTGTAGTCAAATAGTAATGTTCCATGAGGGGCTGTCATATCGTCGTGATCTCCCCTTAGTGTTTTGGCCAATCCTATTGAGTGTTGTTAGAAGTGATTGCTCTACTTCTATATTGTTTTTGTCTAAAGGTTCATCATAAATATCATTGTAGAAGTGATTGTTCTACTTCTATATTGTTTAAAGTTCAAGTGATTGCTCTACTTCGATATTGCTTAAAGTTTATCGTGAATGTTCTTGAATTATCTTACCCATCATCTCATCATGAAAGTTCTTGATATATCTCTGGAATTGACAATTGTCTTGCCTACTATCATGATCTTGAAATTATTGATATCTTGTTATCTTGAAATTACTCGAAAATTCCTTATACAAAATTTCTTACTTGAAATTCATGATCAATTACTTCATGACATGAATTGTTAAATTGCTAAATATTTAAAGATTGCCTGGCTTTAGAGATATATAATCTTACTGAGCTTTTTGCTCACCCTACGTTTTGGTTAATTGTTGCAGAAAATGAAAATGAACAAGGGATTGGACAAGAGTGAATGAGTGTTTTTCTTTTCCCTAGGTTTATGTAGATCATTAGTGTTTTTACAAGGTTTATGTATTTGGAAAAATTTGGAAGATTGTATCATGCCTTTATGTCTTATAATTAGTGATGTAAACCTTTATTTTGATGGAATAAAATTAGTAATTTCATCTTAGCTCTCTATCTTTAGAATTAAATTTGTACATGCTCTGACCGACACGAGTGCCTCGTAACTGCTCGCGCCTCAATTTTTCGCGTCGGGGCGTGACATAGGAAGAAGAGTCATGTCATAGGACAAGTCCAAGGTTTAAGGACCCCTACCTATAAACTAAGGAAAAAATTTCCACACCCATGTGAGAATTGGATAGAACCCGGGATAAGATAGTTAATTAGCTTTAAGATTGATTTTCCTTCCAATTCCACGAGAAATAACAAGTTGTTATTTTTCTCTCAGGTACGTTATTATTACCATGGCTCATCGTGTAAATTGGGATGGCATGCAACAAACAGTTGCTGGCCTCACTTAGGCATTACAAACCATGGCGCAAGCTGGCGCAGGAGCAAGGGATGGTGATTTTCATCGCAACTTTCGGAGCTTAAACCCTCCGCGTTTCTATCGTTCTTCTAATCCGGATGATGCAGAGAACTGGATAGACGAAATGAATTATATATTTGACGTCATCCAATGCACCGATCAAGAGAAGGTGCGTCTTGCAACCTTTCAACTCAACAAAGATGCCCGTACATGGTGGAAGTTGGTTCCGGCACCTCCGGCCGATGCACCTCATACATGGGATGGTTTTCTTACCCTATTCCGTGCCAAGTACTTTTCTGAGCATGTAAAAGAGAGAAAGGCTATGGAGGTCGCCGCACTTCTGTAAGGAATGATGACGGTTGCCGAATATGAACTGCAATTCTCAAGGCTTGCACCTTACGCACTGCATCTTATCAGCACCGATTTATTGAAGGCAAATCATTTCATGGACGGGTTACGACCCGGTTTCATTCAGCAGCTCGGGACCCAAAACATCCGTACTTATGTGGAAATGGGTCAACGAGCGTATTTGTGTGATAGGACCTTAGAGAAGGTCGAGAAATTAAAAGGGAAAGGAGAAGAGTCTAGCCGACGCTCAGATCGGCGTTATAAGAAAGATAAGTTCAGCATCACGGAGCCCTACAAGAGCCGTGATAGTAAGAAGAGATCCAAGAATGGGAATGGTGGAAGTTCCCATAAGCAAAAGAAAATCAAGGAGGAGAAGGAGCAAGTTGTCACAGCTTGCACGTTTTGCGAAAAATTTGGCCATTCGACTGAGGAGTGTTGGAAGCGCCTTGGCACTTGTTTACGTTGTGGAAGCAGGGAGCATCGCATGCCATATTGCTCCCTTATGAAAGACTAATCGTCTGGTGGAGGACGTAGGAGGCAGGCTCGCCTCAATGTCGTTCTAGAAGAAGAGGAAGCGCCCAGGGATGGTGGGCCTAAGGAAGGTACTCTTCAAATTTGATCCCGTCCTGCATTTGTTCTATTTGACACTGGTGCCTCTCATTCTTTTATCTCCACTACTTTTGCAAAAACATTATCAATTACATCAGTTCCCCTACCTTCAGATCTCGCTATTTCCACACCCTTAGGTTCTGGAACAAAGCTTACCGACTATTATCCTGATAGCGAAGTGATAGTAGAAGGTCATAATCTCCCCGCAAACTTAGTATGCCTTGACATGAAAGGTTATGATGCCATTTCAGGGGTAGATTGGCTTGTAGATCATGATGCTTATATCAATTGCCGAAATAGGATTATATCCTTTCGAAAGCCCGGTCTTCCAAGATTCTTTTTTCTTGGCATCAAGTACAAGAAGCATCCTACTATCATATCTTCTCTTCACACTTGCAAACTTATCTCGCAAGGATGTGAAGCTTTTCTAGCTTCTGTCATTGTTACCGAATCCAAGGAGATTATCTTAGCAGACATTCCTATTGTAAGTGAGTTCCTCGATGTGTTCCCGTCCGAATTACCCAGTTTACTACCCGAGAGGGAAGTAAACTTCACTATTGAACTCACTCCAGGAGCAGCACCTGTTTCTATAGCCCCTTACAGGATGTCCCCCACAGAACTCAAGGAATTAAAAAGGCAGTTGTAGGAATTACTAGACAAAGGCTTCATCAGACCTAGCACATCCCCTTGGGGTGCTCCGGTTCTATTTGTCAAGAAAAAGGATGGTTCTCTCAGGCTATGCATTGATTACCGGCGACTGAATCAACTCACAATTAAAAATAAGTATCCGTTGTCGCGTATTGATGAGCTCTTCGGTCAGCTTTCAGGAGTAGAATATTTCTCTAAGATTAACCTCAGATCAGGTTATCATCAGCTTAGAATTAAAGAAGAAGACATTTATAAATCAGCTTTTCGAAGTCGTTATGGCCACTATGAATTCGTGGTAATGCCATTCGGATTAACTAATGCCCCGACAGGATTCATGCAACTTATGAACAGTGTCTTCCAGCCATATCTGGACCAGTTTATCGTCGTCTTCATTGATGATATCTTGATATATTCCAAGACAAAGTAGGAACATGAAGAACATTTGAAAATAGCTTTGCAAACACTTAAAGAACATAAACTCTATGCCAAGCTAAATAAATGTGAATTCTGGCTCAAGGAAGTTTCATTCCTAGGCCACATTATTTCAAAAGAAGGTATTGTGGTGGATCATTCTAAGGTAGAAGCTGTCAAGAATTGGAGCCGACCAACGACCGTATCAGAAGTTCTGGGTCTAGCTGGTTATTATAGAAGATTCATTAAGGACTTCTCAAAGATTGTAGTTCCTTTAACTAGACTCACGAGAAAAGAAAATCCTTTTGTCTGGTCCAAGGAATGTGAGAAGAGTTTCTAAACTCTTAAAAATCATCTTACCACAGCTCCTATTCTATCACTACCAATGGAAGGTGGTGGATTCGAAGTATATACGGATGCATCAGGTATTGGCTTAGGGTGTGTCCTCATGCAAAATGGAAAAGTAATCTATTATTCTTCAAGACAATTGAAACGTCATGAGAAAAATTATCCTATGCATGATTTGGAGTTAGCAGCTGTCATTTTCGCCTTGAAAATTTGGCGTCATTATCTCTAAGGAGAAAAGTTTACGATCTACTCGGACCACAAGAGCTTGGAATATTTATTTTCTCAAAAAGAGCTAAATATGAGGCAGAGAAGATGGTTGCAATATCTCAAGGATTTTGATTTTTCTATTCAATATCATCATGGCAAGGCTAATGCTGTTGCGGATGCACTCAGCAGAAAACTAATGGGTATGCTATCGTGTCTTATGATTAGTATGACTAATCTTATTCCTCAATTTGCTCAGTTGAATTTAGATATTGATAGGAAGGAAGAAGATTGCTTCATGGCTAATATCCGAGCTCAACCTACCTTAATAGAGGATCTAGTCAAGTTGCAAAATGATGATCTCGTGTTACTAGAAATTAAAGCTAATATTGAACAACGGCCAGATTTCTCTATTACGGAGGATGGAAGATTGCTATTCAAGGGCCGAGTGTGTGTACCGGATCATGAGGATACGAAGAAATTGATCCTAGAAGAAGTACATAATTCCAAGTACACCATTCATCCAGGTGGTACAAAAATGTATCAAGATTTTAAAAGAAATTTATGGTGGCCCAACATGAAGAGAGAAATAGCTGATTTCGTGTCTCGCTGTCTCACTTGTCAACAAGTAAAGGCAGAGTATTTTAGACCCGCAGGTAAATTGCATCCCTTGAATATTCCCGAATGAAAATGGGAGAGTATAGGGATAGATTTCATTATGGGGTTACCTAAGACAAAAGGTGGACATGATAGTATATGGGTAATCATAGACCGATTAACTAAATCTGCACATTTCATACCAATCAAAAGTCGATGGTCTGTGGATATCCTGGCAGTATTATACATAAGGAAAATTGTTAAATTACATGGTGTCCCAGTCACTATTATATCTGATAGAGATCCTTGATTCACATCACAGTTTTGGAAGGGTCTACAACAGTCGCTAGGGACTAGATTGAATTTCAGCATAGCCTTTCATCCACAAACTGATGGTCAGACAAAAAGAACGAATCAGGTGGTAGAAGACATACTCAGGGCTTGTGTTATTGATTTTGGATGTAGTTGGCATGATCACTTGCCTCTGGTAGAATTTGCTTATAACAACAGTTACCAGGCCAGCATACAAATGGCACCTTTTGAAGCACTATATGGAAAAAGTTATCGATCACCAATATGTTGGAGTGAAATAGGGGAAAGATAATTCCTAGGCCCCGATATTATTAGAGATTCTACAGAGAAGATCAAGCTTATTCAAGAGAGAATAAAGATGGCACAAGATAGGTAAAAGTCTTCTGCTGATAATCGTAGACGTGACTTGGAATTTCAAGAAGGAGACCATATGTATCTCAAGGTTTCTCCATCTCGTGGTATTCGGAGATTTGGCATTAAGGGTAAACTAACTCTAAGGTTCATTGACCCATTTAAAATTCTTGAATGGATCGGTGAAGTGGCTTATAGACTGGCTTTACCTCCACAATTAGCAGGAGTTCATGACGTATTTCACGTCTCTATGCTGAAGAAGTATGTATATGATCCTGACCATATTATCACTTATGACAATCTAGAGATTCAGAAGGATATGACGTACGAGCAAACACCAATAAAGATTCTGGAACGGGAAGTGCGTCAACTAAGAAATAAAGTTATTCCTATGGTCAAGATTCAATGGAAGAAAACATGGCCATATGAAGCAACATGGGAAACCGAAGCAGCCATGCAGAAAAGATTTCCAGAATTATTCAACTATAAGTACACTCTCCATAACCCATGTATTGAATTTGGGGACCAAATTCTTCTAAGTGGGGGAGGGTGTAGTCCCCCAGAATTTATGTAATAATTTCTGGATCATTTATAGAATTTTATGAAATTTATTAAGAATTTATAAAGACTAAATAGATTTATAAATGGATTATTTGGTTAATAAGTCATTATAAGGCCCAATTGTGTCAAATAATTAACCTAGCCTATTTAAATAAGATCCAGAAGGTTTAAGGACCAAGCCCATTAAGTTTGGCCCATGTTCTAGAAGGTTATTTAGCCTATTCACGTATTTTAAGGATAAATACTATTTTATAGATAATTATATGGGATAATTAACAAAAGAGTTTGATTAATGTTGAACTCTCTGCACGTTGGATGTAGCGGTCTATCGTGCGACCGCCACAGCCATGTAACACACCAGTCTTGATGCGTTACATTCTGTCAGTTCCGTGAATGAAAGAACGAGCAAAAAGATTAGAACTTTGAGATCTTATCTACAAGAGATCGACTTGGGAGAGTTTATAACATTATTAAGGACTCTTAGGGATTAGGTTCTGGCAAATTAAGGACTCTAGAATCGATTTAATCTTCAAGACCCTATAAATAGTACCTAGTTCTGAACTGAGCGACCCTTACTTTTGGCTCGTGATGAATCAAGGTAAGGAGATATAATTTCGGGTAAGTTCTTTAGAAGATTTTGTTTAGTATACTTTAGACTAATAGTTATCCAAATTTCGTGCTAGGAGATCAAGCAACCAAGGAGATTGAAGCTTCCAAAGTTGCTGGTTCGACTATAGTAACCCATGATTCAGAGCAAAGGACCCCTGGAGATCAAGAGATTAGGACGTCTAAACGTAATTAGAATTCAATACTTTAGAACTTTTTGTTCACCTTAGTTTCATCTTCGTACTCTCAAAATTTCACATCTTTAGGACAAGAGGTTGGAGAGATATAGCAACAGGAAGTTGCTGAAAAATTGCTGGAAAAGGAGAGCTAGGGCTCGATTTTCAGAGTCAAATTAAAAGCTTAAAGCCTAGTTAAGAGGTAGGTTATCTCATGATTGACAAAAATATCTTGTTAGGGATAAAAGCCCTCTGATTGTACTTGATTTCATGTATTATAGACTATGAATTCTATATTTTAGTGGGTTCATGAATACATACATATTCTTAGCCCTAATCAAAGATCAAAGATATTATCTTGTCAATTCACTGCAACCTATGCATCTAGATGACCTTTACTTCATTTTGTCATGATTGGAGTAGTTAAATCTTTTCAAAACATGACATGGTTTCAAATCAGAGTCTTTTAAATTCTTTATACTGTTAGCAGGGACTCTGACGCATCATACTTAGACCGTCACAACACTGTAACGGCCTTACGATAAGCCGTCACACCCTCTGAGGCATTTTAATTTCTCTGTTGTTTCTGACGCACCATCTATGGAGCGTTACATTACTGTAACGGCCTCACGATAAACCGTCACAGTCACTGTGACGCACCCATTTTCGACCGTCAGGATAACTGTAGACAGAATAGGAAACTAGTTAATTTAACCTATAAATAAGCCTAGTTATCTAAGTTTTGACCTGATTTTATGTCTTTAAGATTATTTACTGATTCATGATAGAAATTGCATAATTTAGGTATCTTAAGTTATTTTAAGTTATGTTAATTTCATGTGACAAAATTCTATAGTTTTGTATCTAAATCATGATTTTTCAAAGATGTATTGACGGAGTTTTATCATGATTTCCTATTGTTACACATCCTCTCTATCAATAGAGTCATTTCTCTAAGTACATGGCATATATTCAGGTATATGTCCATTAGTTCAGTTTGCACTATAGGAACATTATTCTTGGACATGTGGATCTCTCTATTGGATGTTCCTTCCAATGGACTAGGAAATCTTGTTGCAATACCTCCGTAATTCTCTGAGAGCCTGGGATTCCCACTAGGACGCCGAGTTGATTGTACCATTAAAACCCAAGTGATTAGATTACAGTATTGAGGTTTCTGGTTATCAGTAGTGTAACGGATCTATATTGGACCGTCAGGCACATGTAACGGCCCATTATACGACCGTCACATTCAACTGAGTCCGATTTCTTGGTTCTGCATTCAGACTAATGTAACGGCCCAATACTGGAGCGTCACATCATGTAACGGCCCCGTACACGACCGTCACACTGCTTGAGTATTTTAACCCGAGGTTTGACCAAGGATTGATATTCCAAGGTTTCTAGATGGACTCTTGATGATCTAGAACTTATCATATTGATCAAGAAATGATGTGACACGAAATGCAGCAAGATGAAATGAGACCCTTGGACTAAATTCGCAAGAACACACAAATAAGAGATCAAGCATAAAATGCCGAACACCGCGCGCACCCGATTCCCTAGGTGACTCTGTGATGCCGAGTAGAATAGTGGGTCTAGCCCCTAGCGGTTAGAGGACCAGCACTTGCTAAGTTGTCCCTCCCAAAGGTTGAAGGCCCACAATCACGGGCGGCCGGGGTGCCTTGGAGCACTAGGACACTCACTCACTAGCCACGGTGACCACACGGCAAAGGTGGATCCGGGATCGAGCTCTCTTCCTCACCGACCAGCGGACTAATGATACGGATATGAAATGAACAGAAATGACGGAGCAAGGTTTTAGAGGCTCACCTAGCCGGCTTGAGGAAGCCGACTTCGCTCGAAGACGAGGGCGAGCGGGGAAGTGTGTTCCCCGCACACTGCGTCGGTGAGGCTTCACCTGCGAGAATTTGATTACACAACTACACCTCACGCAGGAGGGGGGTTCTCGGGGTGGGGGTTAATGATTTTACATTCCAAACACTACCACCTCACAGGGTGGGGCTTTCAGCCAGCCAAGCGGGGAGGGGAGGATGGGCCAAAGCGGGTAGAAGAGAACTAAGGAAGTTGATGCAGCCGGTTGGACTTCTGGAAGGGAAGCCGCTGTTGCCGCCGTCCCGAGCTAGCCCGGACTCCGATTACGACGATTCCACCTCCTGGAGTTCCCTGACTTGATGCTGGTGATGTCTGAATTTTTTGACGGCCTCTGGAGTCGGAGACTGGCGACACCTGTGACTGGACCGAGGCAGCAATTGTGGTCTCTGGCCGGACCTGTTCTGTAGCAGTAGGTTGCAGACACTGTGGTGAGCTCTCCCGAACTCCGAATGGCACCAAACCAGCGGCGTTGTCTTCGTGGTTGAAGTAGCTAACAGCAGGAAGTGGTGGGGCGACGATCCCAGTTCGGTGGTGACGTGGGTCCTGGGAAGAGTGAACTCTGGTTGATGCAGCCAGAGAAAACTGACCTGGACAGTGTGAGGGAGAAAATTCGTAACTCTGTCCCACGGAGTCCAAATGGCGAACCGCTTCCTGATCCTGAAAGGGGACGGAGAGGAGCAGAACTTTGATGAAGAAACCCGAGCCTGGTTCAGCCTTGGTTGATCGTGGCACCCTGTTCTTGTCGGTTCTGGTGTGGGATGGAGTCCTCCCTGCGCGACTGTGGGAGAATCGCCCTAGCCAGCAGCTCCGATCTCAGAACGAGGTGAAACCACCTCGCCTTCGAAGCTGACTTGGAGCTCTTTCCAGGGATGTAGGATACGCCCTCAGCAGCACCAGGATGGAGCTGTGGTCGTCGCTGCAACTGGAGGTTGATCTGCAAGTCGGCCTGCACACGAAGCTGAAACTAGGAGGACGGGGAAGAAGACTTCTTGGGTGATTGAAAGTGGGTGAGGTGCGGCCAAGGGGAGTGGTGGGGCTCTTGTGTGGAGTGTAGAGGGATGAGGAGGGGAGGAGTGGTCGAAATCTGCAGGGGGGGGGGTGAAGAAGGTGGATGCAGCAAGGGTGTGTGTGTGGGTGGAGGGTGCGGCCTAAGCAATGGATGGGGGTGGATGGATGGTGGACGAATTTGGGAGGAAGGGGGGAGTGGGGTGGTCGACCTAGGGAGGTGAAGGGGCTTCTTGGGGAGGGGAAAGAGTCCTTGGGAGGTGGAAGGTTGCTTAGGGAAGGGGGAGGGCTGCCTTGGGAAGGTGAAAGGGTGCTTGGGGAGGAGGGATTGTTAATGGTGAAGTAATGGGGGGTCTTGGGAGGTGAAGAGGCTTGCTGAGGTGGCAAATGAGGTGGCAAGGGTAAGGAGAGAGATGGGATTCGAACTAGAGAGAGAGAGAGAGAGAGAGAGAGGGGAGAGAGGGGGTTCGCCCCTTGGAGAGGAGAGAGAGAATTAGAGTGAGAGAGAGAGATAGACTCAAGTGGATGCAAACTTTCAATAATTTTTCATTAACCATAAGGGGAGGGGTTGGGGCCCTATTTATAGGGAAATCCCTTTTACAAATAGGTCCTCAACACTTCACATACTAACACAAAAGCCAAGGGGAAGGGGGGGTGCGCCCATGGGCCTAGCCCAGTGGTAAAGGCCCATTAACAAGCACAAAGACTCATATGACTCAACTAAGGACAATTAATTAAAAACCTAGGTACAAGACTCAAATAAAAGACAAAAGTACATGGTAATGAAAGGGGAAAATCACATAGTGACCTAGGAAAAGATTCTGAGATCCACTCTAGAACAGAGACGGCCTCCTAGCTGCTCCCGGGTGGGAGGGAAGTGCCAAGCCATAGGGAATCGCGAGTGATGTCCTCATCAATTCCCCCGGGCTGGGAAAAGCTCGACTCTGTCGAGTAGAGGCTCTCCCTGCTGCGGTACCGCTCCAACAGATCAGGATCTAGCTGCTGGAGATCTTCCCTGCTCACCCAGGCATCGTCCGAGGGTGGTCGTCCCTTCCACCGGACTAGATAGCGCTCATAAGCCTTGCTCCTTGTGTTGGTGATCTGTTCATCTAATATCCGCTCCACTTTATCACGCTGGTTCCTCAAGTCGGGTGGTTCTCTCTGTGGTGTGGGGTTACTCTCAAAGGATGGGTCTGGCTGGATATCCTCACTAGGTGTCACCGCGGGGCCCCTGTAGGGCACCAGGTCCGCCACATTGAATGTGGGCTTACTCCATATTTTTCGGGAAGGTCCAATACATAAGCATTGGTGCCAAGTCGTCTCAGCACCTGGAAGGGGCCAGCCCCACGTGGTCTCAACTTTGAGGCATTCCCAGGGAACAACCTCTCCGTTCTCACCATCACAAAATCACCTATCTGGAATTCCTGGTGGCGACGGTGGGAATCAGCTGATCTTTTGTAGATCTCATTACTCTTGTTGATGTTCTTGCGAATTTCCTCATGCAACTCTCTAAGGTGTTGGGCAAATGACTCAGCAGTGATAGACACCCTAGCATGAGGGGGTAGGGGAATGAGATCAGTAGGCTTCCTAGGCTTGTAACCATGCACAGCTTCAAAGGGACTCATGCCTATGGACCTACTGGTGGAATTATTATATGCAAACTCGGCTTGGGGCAGAATGAGATCCCAATTTCCAGGACGGTCCTCAACAAGACATCGAAGAAGATTCCCCAGACTCCGATTGACGACCTCCGTTTGGCCATCAGTTTGGGGGTGATAGGCTGTGGAAAATTTAAGTAAGGTCCCCATTAGGTGCCAAAGGGTTTTCCAGAAATAACTAGTGAATTTGACGTCCCTGTCAGAGATGATGGTCTTGGGTAGGCCATGGAGACGAACCACCTCATCAAAGAATAGACGGGCCACGTGGGAAGCATCAGAGGTCTTTGAACAGGGGATGAAATGGGCCATTTTTGAGAATCTGTCCACGACCACAAAGATGGAGTCATGCTTTCTCCGGGTTCGGGGTAGCCCTAACACGAAGTCCATACTTAGGTCCTGCCATGGCCGATCGGGAACGGGTAGAGGGGTGTATAGGCCAGTGTTTTGTTTGACTTGCTTGGCAGTCGCACATGTGCGGCATTGCCCCACAATTTTGGCCACATCCCTCTTGAGGCTGGGCCAATAGAACTGCCCCTCAACCAGGCCAATAGTTTTGTGTACCCCAAAATGTCCAGCTAAGCCCCCAGCATGTAACTCCCAAACCAATAAATCCCTTAGCGAAGTCCTAGGGATGCAAAGCCGATGCCCTTTGAAGAGGAACCCATCCTCTAAAATAAAGCCATGGTGTTCTTGGGAGGAGTGGGTGGTCAGGTGGGTGTGGATGGGCCCAAATTCGGGACAAGTCGGGTATTCTTCCCTCATTCGGTCGAAGCCTATGACTTCTACCCGGACGGTGGCTAATAGGGAGACCCTCCTGCTAAGAGCATCCGCAGCGCGATTCTCACTCCCGGCCTTATGTTTGATCACAAATGTGTAGGCCTGGATGTACTCGACCCATCTAGCATGCCGAGCATTCAATTTCTGTTGCGAGTTGAGGTATTTTAGAGCCTCATGATCGGAGAATATGACAAATTCTTTGGGTAGGAGGTAGTGCCTCCAATGGCGGAGGGATTGCACCACCGCATAGAATTCTTTGTCATAGGTTGTATATTTGAGCCTGGCATCACACAACTTCTCGCTAAAGTAAGCCACGGGATGTCCCTCTTGGCTGAGGATCCCACCAATTCCTACCCCAGAAGCATCACAAGTTACTTCAAAGACTTTGGAGAAGTCCGGGAGGCATAAAACCGGGGCTTGGGTCATCCTATTCTTGAGTTCCTGGAAGGCCTTAGTAGCTGATTTAGTCCATACAAAGGTTCCCTTTTTGAGGCAATCTGTGATTGGGGCTGTGATGGTGCTAAACCCACGGATGAACCTTCGGTAGAAAGTGGCTAAGCCATGGAAGCTTCGGACTTCATGGAGAGTGCGGGGCTCCGGCCAGTCAATGATGGCTTGGACTTTTTCGGGGTCCATAGATACACCTTTGGTGGAGACAACATACCCAAGGAAGGTAATGGAATCTGTCATGAAATGACATTTTCCTAGATTGGCAAAGAGGCTTTCCTTCCTAAGGGTGGTGCAGACCTGCCTGACGTGGTTGAGGTGGGCTTCCTTGGACTGGCTGTAGATGAGGATGTCATCGAAATAGACTACAAGGAAAACCCCAATGTAGGGCCTGAGGGCCTCGGTCATGAGGCGCATAAATGTGCTTGGGGCATTGGAAAGCCCAAAAGGCATCACCAGCCATTCATAGAGTCCATCTTTGGTCTTAAAGGCTGTTTTCCATTCATCCCCGGGCCTTATCCTCACTTGGTGGTAGCCACTTTTGAGATCTATCTTGGAAAAAATGGTGGCTCCCGCAAGCATGTCAAGCATATCGTCAAGTCTAGGTATAGGGAACCTATATTTGACGGTGATCTTGTTGATGGCCCTACTATCGACACACATTCGCCATGTCCCATCTTTCTTTGGTGTGAGAAGAGCGGGGACGGCGCAGGGGCTTTTGCTAAGCCTGAGAAAGCCTTTTCTAACAAGCTCTTCTACTTGCCTCCTTAACTCAGCATGTTCGGTGGGGTTGAGGCGATAGTGTGGTAGATTTGGAAGGGAGGCTCCCGGGACAAAATCTATGGCATGCTGAACATCCCTCATGGGAGGTAGTTGGTCCGGTAGTTCATCGGGAAACACATCCTTGAACTCTTCAAGGAGTGGGTATACTTCCACGGGATGGGGGTTGGATGGTGTTGACTCTCCTAAACAAAGGACAACAGCGCACACGGGGGTTCCTTGGGCAACTTCCTCTTCTAACTCCTTTCTAGTGATGAGGTGGAGGCCTTTGATCGGCCCGGTGGGAACTTCGGGGATGGAGTTTTGGGAGGTTGATTGTGTGGGTGTAGGCGGGCCCTTGGAGCTTGGTGAGGGCATGGGAGGAATCCCCTTAGTGGGTGGTTCCTTTCGGGGTGGGGATGGGTTGAGGCGGATGACCTTCCCCTCGTGCACAAAGGTGCATGTGTTCGTCTTCCCATAGATAGTAGCATCTACATCGTATATCCAAGGTCTCCCAAGTAGGATGCTTCCTACGGCCATAGGTATGATATCACACCAAATTTGCCCTTGGTAGGATGAGAAGGTGATGGGAATAAGACAACATGTGCTGACGGGGAGGGAGTGGTTGTTGATCCATGACACACGGTAGGGTTTGGGGTGGGGTGTTGGGGTAAGCCCAAGGAGTTTGACGGTGTCCGGGGACACGGCATTTACACAACTCCCATTGTCTAAGATGATCTTCCTAACATGATTCCCAATTTTTATGAAAGTATGGAAGATGGAGGTCCTACGCCAATCCTCCTCTTGGGGTTGGGTAAGAGTGCATCTTATTACCCCAAGGTGGGCTGTTTGGTGGTCATCTTCTACACCCTCTTCAATGAATTGCTCCTCGTACTCATCTTCCCACCCTATGGCAGCCTCGTACTCCTCCACATTCTCATGAGATTCTTGGGAGGTAGTGGGTATGCTCTCCATGACAAGATTGGACATCCCCTTGGAGGGGCATTGGGTGGCTATATGGCCATAACCATGACACCGAAAACACTTAATCGAACTATTCTCTGGGGCCTTCCCTTTGGAGATTTCCTCTCTTCGGGGATAGGGATTGGGTGGAGTGGTTTTAGTAGGGGGAGGGTTGGTTGGTTGTGGGTTGGTCCGGGTGGGGGTATTCCCACTAGGAGTAGGAGTCTTCAACAATGGTGGAAGATTGGGTCGTGGACCCGTGTTCCTAGGCTCAAACGGACGGGAAGGTGTGAACCTTGAATTCCTAAAGAACCTCTCCGTATCCCGAGCTATTTGGTAAGCCATTTCAAGGGAATCCACATCCCTCATAATTAACTCCCTTTTTATGTTTGGATGGAGGCCATTTCTAAATCGTGATAGGGTGACGGCTAACTCCTCATGTACTCCACATTTAAGAAGATAGGAGTCAAACAATTCTATATACTCTACCACGGACTTTCCTTCTTGGGTGAGGCATTGCCATTCATCTAAGAGTGTTTGGGTGTAGGAGTGGGGAAGGTATTTGAACCTTAATTGGGCTTTCATGTCCTCCCATGTTTGAATGGGTTCCTCCCTCCTAATTCTCTTCCTAGTTTCAACACTCATCCAATAGGTCTTGGCCAATTTAGTAAGGTGCATTTTGGCTAGCCTAACCTTTCTTTCCTCGGTCATGTGGTACCACTCGAAGTATTGATCCATAGCACTCTCCCATTCTAGGTACACATGTGGGTTATGTGACCCATCAAAATTAGGGGCATCCACTTTGATCATCCTAAGTAGGTAATCATCCGGGTCATCCCTTAGTCGCCTCTCCAAAGCTCTATGTGGACGGGGCCTCTCATTCTCGGGGTAGTAGTCATTCTCAAGGTCCTCCCTTTCATGCTCAACCCGGGGTGGTGGGGCCCTATGGGGAATGTTTCTAGGGGGGGTCCTAGCTTCCTCAATCCTATCCAATCGAGTGACTACCCCATTCATTTGCTCCGTGAGGGCTAGAATGGCAGCCTCTATCCGTTCCATAGGATTTTGGGGAGTTCCTCTAGGGTCATTTTGGTTGCCTTGGAGATTGGGATCCATGGGTGGGTTGGAATTAGAAGGATCAGCCCGGTATATGGTACCTCTACGGGTGGACATGCAAAATTAAGACAAGGCGGGATGCAATGGCCCTTGGACCTAGGCTTGTAGAGACAAGTCTAAAACTTGCTCTGATACCAATTGATGTGACACGAAATGCAGCAAGATGAAATGAGACCCTTGGACTAAATTCGCAAGAACACACAAATAAGAGATCAAGCATAAAACGCCGAACACCGCGCGCACCCGATTCCCTAGGTGACTCGGTGATGCCGAGTAGAATAGTGGGTCTAGCCCCTAGCCGGTTAGAGGACCAGCACTTGCTAAGTTGTCCCTCCCAAAGGTTGAAGGCCCACAATCACGGGCGGCCGGGGTGCCTTGGAGCACTAGGACACTCACTCACTAGCCACGGTGACCACACGGCAAAGGTGGATCCGGGATCGAGCTCTCTTCCTCACCGACCAGCGGACTAATGATACGGATATGAAATGAACAGAAATGACGGAGCAAGGTTTTAGAGGCTCACCTAGCCGGCTTGAGGAAGCCGACTTCGCTCGAAGACGAGGGCGAGCGGGGAAGTGTGTTCCCCGCACACTGCGTCGGTGAGGCTTCACCTGCGAGAATTTGATTACACAACTACACCTCACGCAGGAGGGGGGTTCTCGGGGTGGGGGTTAATGATTTTACATTCCAAACACTACCACCTCACAGGGTGGGGCTTTCAGCCAGCCAAGCGGGGAGGGGAGGATGGGCCAAAGCGGGTAGAAGAGAACTAAGGAAGTTGATGCAGCCGGTTGGACTTCTGGAAGGGAAGCCGCTGTTGCCGCCGTCCCGAGCTAGCCCGGACTCCGATTACGACGATTCCACCTCCTGGAGTTCCCTGACTTGATGCTGGTGATGTCTGAATTTTTTGACGGCCTCTGGAGTCGGAGACTGGCGACACCTGTGACTGGACCGAGGCAGCAATTGTGGTCTCTGGCCGGACCTGTTCTGTAGCAGTAGGTTGCAGACACTGTGGTGAGCTCTCCCGAACTCCGAATGGCACCAAACCAGCGGCGTTGTCTTCGTGGTTGAAGTAGCTAACAGCAGGAAGTGGTGGGGCGACGATCCCAGTTCGGTGGTGACGTGGGTCCTGGGAAGAGTGAACTCTGGTTGATGCAGCCAGAGAAAACTGACCTGGACAGTGTGAGGGAGAAAATTCGTAACTCTGTCCCACGGAGTCCAAATGGCGAACCGCTTCCTGATCCTGAAAGGGGACGGAGAGGAGCAGAACTTTGATGAAGAAACCCGAGCCTGGTTCAGCCTTGGTTGATCGTGGCACCCTGTTCTTGTCGGTTCTGGTGTGGGATGGAGTCCTCCCTGCGCGACTGTGGGAGAATCGCCCTAGCCAGCAGCTCCGATCTCAGAACGAGGTGAAACCACCTCGCCTTCGAAGCTGACTTGGAGCTCTTTCCAGGGATGTAGGATACGCCCTCAGCAGCACCAGGATGGAGCTGTGGTCGTCGCTGCAACTGGAGGTTGATCTGCAAGTCGGCCTGCACACGAAGCTGAAACTAGGAGGACGGGGAAGAAGACTTCTTGGGTGATTGAAAGTGGGTGAGGTGCGGCCAAGGGGAGTGGTGGGGCTCTTGTGTGGAGTGTAGAGGGATGAGGAGGGGAGGAGTGGTCGAAATCTGCAGGGGGGGGGGGTGAAGAAGGTGGATGCAGCAAGGGTGTGTGTGTGGGTGGAGGGTGCGGCCTAAGCAATGGATGGGGGTGGATGGATGGTGGACGAATTTGGGAGGAAGGGGGGAGTGGGGTGGTCGACCTAGGGAGGTGAAGGGGCTTCTTGGGGAGGGGAAAGAGTCCTTGGGAGGTGGAAGGTTGCTTAGGGAAGGGGGAGGGCTGCCTTGGGAAGGTGAAAGGGTGCTTGGGGAGGAGGGATTGTTAATGGTGAAGTAATGGGGGGTCTTGGGAGGTGAAGAGGCTTGCTGAGGTGGCAAATGAGGTGGCAAGGGTAAGGAGAGAGATGGGATTCGAACTAGAGAGAGAGAGATAGAGAGAGAGAGGGGAGAGAGGGGGTTCGCCCCTTGGAGAGGGAGAGAGAGAGAATTAGAGTGAGAGAGAGAGATAGACTCAAGTGGATGCAAACTTTCAATAATTTTTCATTAACCATAAGGGGAGGGGTTGGGGCCCTATTTATAGGGAAATCCCTTTTACAAATAGGTCCTCAACACTTCACATACTAACACAAAAGCCAAGGGGAAGGGGGGGTGCGCCCATGGGCCTAGCCCAGTGGTAAAGGCCCATTAACAAGCACAAAGACTCATATGACTCAACTAAGGACAATTAATTAAAAACCTAGGTACAAGACTCAAATAAAAGACAAAAGTACATGGTAATGAAAGGGGAAAATCACATAGTGACCTAGGAAAAGATTCTGAGATCCACTCTAGAACAGAGACGGCCTCCTAGCTGCTCCCGGGTGGGAGGGAAGTGCCAAGCCATAGGGAATCGCGAGTGATGTCCTCATCAAGAAACCTAATATAATGAATGGAAGATGAAGAACGTACCGTTATGCTGCTGATTTATTTTCATGAGCATAACATAGTATAAGTCATTCTTGATTTCTCATGATTCTTATTAAAGCATTCATTCATTAAATTATTGTTATCAAGAGCTTGTTGGAATTGTACATTCTTGGCCATACTTTATTGTTACATGCGTGGAAAAAGCTTGATTTATACTTGAAGATGCGATCGAGCATTGATTGTGTTCAAGGGCTCTATGCTAGTCCCCTCGGCTAATTGTCGGAAACATACTATTATAAACCATGGGGTATGATGCTACTGACGTCGCATTACACTGGGAGTACTTTCTTTATAAATAAGGAAAATCCACAACACGATACAACATGATTGATACTTATACATGACTTTCTTGATATTCTACAGAAATTCACGAAGTACTTGCTCATAAGCAAAAGATACTTGAGTGATGATTATATGGCTTGCTAGTACATTCTCGTCACATTCTTGTTCATGAAAGGCCATATCATGTTCTTATAACATTCTTGCTTGTTCATACTTGCTCTCATTCTATCTTACATACTTTGGTTTAATCGCGTGATTGATCGCATTCGCATGATTTTACCTTAATTTTTTTAGAGTAAAAACATTAATTACTTTAATGATGCCTCCATGTTGATGTGAAGATACCTACTGGGCAAGTGTGCTCATTACCTATTTCCATTCTTTTCAAGAAATGAAAGTGATTCGAATTCGGATTCGGGTTATACAAGTAGCTGGTCCGAGAGCGGATGAAAGTATTGTTAAAGAATGAGAGAAGACTTAGGAAGTTTACATTGTTTAGATCGAGTCTATGTAATTTCTTATTTCTTGAGTCTAGCATGATGGAAGTTGAATTAGTGGTTGTATTTGAATATTGGATTTGATTATTAATGAAAGTTGAAGTTGAGTAAATATTGTGCGATTGCATTCTTATGTGTGATTGTCTTGCGCTCTGATCATTCTTGCTTGCAAGAGGCTTACCATGCCAGTTGTTCGCGTTCCTCGAGCGAGTCTTCCGCTGTAATAAAAGCTCGGGGCGTGACATAAGCTGCCCGCTCTTTTCCTTCATCATCCACTTGTGCCAGGACAACTCCTACGGAGTCCTCAATGATAGAGATGTGTAGGATCATGGGTTTCCCAGGGACAGGTGGTTGTGAAACTGGAGGATTGGACAAATAAACCTTCAAATCCTCATAGGCCTTCTGACAATCTTCATTCCACTCAAATTCGACCCTCGCCTTTAACAGTTCATAAAATAGGTGGCACCTCTGAGAATGTTGGGATATAAATCTTCTAATGAACTGCAAACGTCCAATCCGTCCTTGAAGTTCTGTGATATTCTTAGGCGGAGGCATGTCCATAACGGCCTTAGTTTTATTAGGATCAATTTGAATCCCTCGTTTGCTAACTATGAAACCTAGCAGCTTCCCTGAAGAGACTCCAAATACGCACATCTTAGGATTCATTTTCAGCTTATACTCCCTATCTCTCTGAAGCACTTTAGCCAGAATAGCAGGGTGTTCCTCTTTGGTTCTTGACTTCACCAAAATATCATCCACATAAGCTTTCATATAGACATGCATTATATCATAGAATATAGCCATCATCACCCTTTGACAGGTGGCGTTAGCATTCTTCAATCCGAACGGCATTACTACATAGCAATACGTGCCCCAGGGCATGGTGAAGGAAGTCTTCTCTTGATCTTCGGAGCTAGACAGATTTGGTTATAGCCTGAATAACCATCCATGAATGACAAAGCTTCATATCTAGCTGTGTTATCCACTAACACATCTATGTGATGTTGTGCCCTGTGGTTTTGATGATGGTTTCAATTGTGGCTTTGCTGTGGTTTTTATGATGATCTTGATGATGGCTTTGATGTGATTTTAATAGTTGATCTTTGATGTGTGTTATTCACTATAAGTCATCCTGCTGTGTGAGTCATCATGCTATTACTCACCTTTTGATCATAATGCAGTTCTTCATAAGTTCTCATATGGCATTGCATATTTGATTATGTTCAGTCATGGCTGATTGGTCAACCCCTCAGCTCATTCATTGGTTATACAAGTCCATACTTTGGTCCTATCCTCCAAGGTTATACATTGATCTTCCTTGACGTTTATACATTGGTCTTAACGTCAAGTCTATACAGCGTGATCAGTGCATCATTTCTTCAAGTCTATAAATCAGCTCTATAAATCAGCTTCATTGATAGCCCTACATGCACTACACTTCGTGTTGTTTCTCCTCACAAACACGAAATGACTTCCTGTCGTCTTTGTTTACAACACTTCGTGTTGATCTCCATGCTGAACAGGAAATCTGCTATGAGGCAGTACATTGTATGTCCGTACTGTTTCTGTCATACTTCGTGTTATTCTTGTGTTTATGTCCGTGTTATTTCTTTCTTACCTCGTGTCATTTTAGTTTTAGTACTGTTTGTGTTTTCAACACGCCGTCTCATCCTTTCGTACCTCGTGTTACTTTAAGTTGTGTGCTGATTGACTTCGTGCTGATTCTTCTGAAGCTGATCGAATTGTTCTGATGAACTTCGAGTTGCTTCTGTATGAACCTCGTGTCGTTAGCACTTAGTTGGTCATCTCGAGTCAGTCCTCTATGTTTGCTCTTGTGTCTTCGTGTCAATTACTGTAGTTCCTCGAGTTGTTCTTCTGCTTCCACCGTTTCATCACGTGTTGTTGAAGACGTGTCTATCTCATGTCTTCGTGTCGTGTTTTCTAGACCTCGTGTCTTTGTCACTTTGTGACCTCATCCCGTGTCATATTCTGTCTTCGTGTTGTTTTCACTTCGTGTCAGTCTCTGCTTCTCATCTTCGGGTTGCTTTCAGCCCGTGTCGTCCTCGTCTTCGAGTCGCTCGTAAGTTCGAGCAGCTTCGTACTCAAGTTGTCTTTATGTTCTTTTAGTATTTGTGTCTTCGTGTTATTTTTGTGTGTTTATGTCTTCGTGTCGTTTCTTTCTCTCCTCGTCCAGGTTTCTTCTAAATCGCGTGTTATTCTATTATTTCACTCCGTGAAGATTTCCTTCTCACCTCGTGCTATTCTTATCTGACCTCGTGTCATCTTCCTTGTTGTGTTAGCCTTGTCCATTATATCTCGTATCGTTCTTTTCTTATCTCGTGTAGTAGTCACCTTGTGTTGTTATCACATACCTCATGCAGCTTTAGTTTTAATGGCCATACAGCGAACTCTGAATGTTAATGGTATTATGATGTGAAACCACTATGGGGTATGCAGCAAACAAAAGTAATCTTAGGACCTACTCCGCAATCACAATCACATAACAATTAAGTTGATAAATCGGGGCCAAAAAGCCGTCGCACACACGTGACCCCGGGGTGACTAAGGATGCTAGGGGGAGGTGATGGATCAAGACCCTTGCTGGTAGAGTGCCAGCAGGGCTAGGGTTGCCCTCCCGAGGGTACGTAGCCCAAGCTTATGGGGCTGGCCGGTGCCAATTGGGGCACTAGGTCCCACTCACTCACTTTAACCACGGTGACCACACTATGATGGTGGCTCTGGGATCGAACACTCGCTCGCATGCACAACGGAGCTATGTCTACGGATATTAAATAAACAGACACTAAGATTAATGGAGCAAACTTTAGAGTTCACCTGGTTGGTTTGAAGAAACCAACCCCGTTCGGAGACATGGGCGAGCGGGGAAGTGTGGATCCCGCACACTGCGCCGATGCAGCTTGAGCTGTTTAGTACATGAACTACTCCTCACGCAGGAGGGTTGGATGGAGGGTGGGGGAATTAAACCTATATCAAACACTACCTCCACGCAGGGAGGGGCGCTAAGCCGGCCAGGCGGGAGGGGGAAACTCGCCAAGGATGACGGAACGGAAGCCGACGTGGATCTGCCCACTTGCTGTGCGAAGGGACAAGATGCCGCTGTTGCCATCGTAGTTCATCCTCAGGAATTTTTCCGGCGACGAAACCAGAGGGGATTTCTTCGTAACAGGGGCTGGGACACCTCTGAATTTTATCGAATTCTTCTGACGTCGTCGCTGGTCGTGGTGGAGGCTCGAACAGGATGAAGGAATCTGGGGCTGGCGGCTTCAGATCGGAGGCAGTAGGATGCAGAGGTTGTACCTTGGGCTCCCGAGCTCCGAATCTCAAGCCGTCAGAAGTTCTGGAACCGTGGTCGAGCCCTCGTTGCAGCAAAACTGGCGGGGAGGCTGCCGGAGGTCGGGGTGTCCTGGGGGACGCCGATGAGTGACTGTTGGTCGCAGAAGACTGGTGAGGGCAGTCCTGCGTGACTGAAGGAGAAAAATCAGAACTGGGGCTCCCGACTGCCGAATGTACTTCTGCTTCTTGCTCCTGGTCGGGAATAGGGGGAGGAAGATCTTTGAGGAAGGAACTTCAGTCTAAATCCTTCTCTGTAGATCGTGGTTCTGCTTCTGGTCGGACTCAGGTGCTCTGCAGATGGGTCTTGGAGCAGTCGGAGGAGAATGTCTCTCCTGGGCAGTCCCGAACTCGGATTGGGACGATTCTTTCTCGCCTGCGTAGTGGACTGGACGACCTTTCCAGAATAGTAAGATACGCCCTCAGATGTCGCCGTATGAACGCGGGGGAGCTTCTGCAAGACGGACATTCTTCTGTCACCTGCAGATGTGACCTAAGGAATGGGATGGAGGTGGGGTTAGGTTAAGGGGGATGGAAGTTTTGGTAATGGAGGGAAGTGGGAGGTGTTTGCAGATGGGGGGAGGAATGTGTGGGGGTGAGGAGAGGGGCGGAGCAGGTGGAATGGGGTGTTGGAGGGTGGAGGGGAGTGGGGGCCGAAGCTACAAGGTGGGGGTGGTGGGTTCGGCCAAGGCAAGGGAGAAGTGTAGGGAGAGAGGGCTGGTGCGCAACTAGTGGTGGGGGGGGGGTTGTGGATGGTCAAGGGATATGAATGAGGGTGTGGGGGAGTGGGAAGGTTGCTTGGGGAAGAGGGAGGGGTGTATTGGAGGTGGGGAAGGTGTATGGGGAATAGGAAGGGTTGCTTGGGAAGTGGAGGGAATTGATGAGAGTTAAGTGGCCTAGGGGAAGTGAAGGGTTGGAGGGTGAGGTGGCAGCTGAGGTGGCAGGGGGAGGGGGAGGTGAAAGGGCTGGTTCGCCCAAGGGATAGAGAGAGAAGGGAGAGGAGAGAGAGGGGGTTCGCCCCTTGGAGGAAGAGAGAGAGAATGAGAGAGCTAGAGAGAGGAGGAGGGTGCAATTATGCTTAATTTCTCAAATATTCATTAGCTATCACAAGTGGAGTTGGGGTCCTATATATAGGGATCCCAACATTTACAAAAAGTCCTTGGATAAACTGCTAAAAGCAAATAAGCAAGGGGGTTGGGGAAGGAAGAGGTCGCCCATGGGCCAGGCCCATCTAATTGGGCCCAAATGACCCCCAGCCTAGCAGACTTAGATAAATAACGTGACGACCTAGGACCATGACTCAAAATAAAGATAAGTACATCAAAATGACTCAAGAAAAGGAGAAAATACATCAAGATGTCCATAGTAACAAACTCCAGTGTCGCCGAGGACCCGTCAAGTCATGCAGTCGCAGCCTATCTGTCTCCAGAAGGGAGAGAGGTGTCGAGCCAGAGGGAACTCTGGGTGATGTCCCCATCAACTCCCCCGGGCTGTGGAGAGCTCGACTCTGTCGAGAAAGGGTCCTCTCGGCTGCGGTAATGCTCCAGGAGGTCGGGGTCCAGCTGCTGAAGATCCTCCCTGCTCACCCATGAATCATCTGAAGGGGGCCGGCCCTTCCACCTGACCAAGTATCGCTCGTATGCTTTGCTCCGGGTGATAGTGACCTGTTCATCCAATATCCGCTCTATTTGCTCCCGTTGGCCCCTCTGGACGGGTGGAACTCTCTCATGGGTGGTGGCTCCCTCAGAAGGTGGAACAGGCTCAATTTCCTTACTAGGTGTCACCGTGGGTCCCCTATATGGCACCAAGTCAGCCACATTGAATGTGGGACTTACTGCGTACTCCTCGGGAGGTCCAACACGTAAGCGTTTGTGCCAATCCTCTTTAGAACCTGGAAGGGGCCTGATCCACGCGACCTCAGTTTGGAGACATTCCCAGGGGAAAGCCTCTCAGTTCTTACCATCACATAATCACCTACGTGAAACTCCTGGTGGCGACGGTGGGAATCGGCCGACTTTTTATATACCTCATTGCTTTTGTTAATGTGTTTGCGGATTTCTTCATGCAATTCCTTCATGTGTTGGGCAAACGACTCAGCACTAATAGACACTCTAGCATGTGGTGGCAAAGGAATGAGATCTGTAGGCTTTCTAGGTTTGTACCCATGCACAGCTTCGAATGGGCTCATCCCTATCGACCTATTCACTGAATTGTTGTATGCAAACTCTGCCTGGGGTAATATGAGATCCCAATTCCCGGGGCGATCCTCAACAAGACACCGGAGTAGATTCCCAAGGCTCCTATTAATGACTTCGGTCTGTCCGTCAGTTTGAGGGTGATAGGCCGTGGAAAATTTGAGAAGGGTCCCCATTAGGTGCCAGAGAGTCTTCCAGAAGTAGCTGGTGAATTTGACATCCCTATCAGAAATGATGGTCTTGGGTAGTCCATGGAGGCGAACTACCTCATCGAAGAATAGGCGGGCCACATGAGAGGCGTCTGAGGTTTTAGAGCAGGGGATGAAATGGGCCATCTTAGAAAACCTATCCACTACTACAAAGATTGAATCATGCCTTTTTTGAGTTTTAGGTAGGCCTAAGACGAAGTCCATGCTTAAGTCCTGCCAAGGACGATCAGGGACAGGGAGTGGTGTGTAGAGGCCAGTGTTCTGCCTTGTTTGTTTGGCTGAGGCACATATCCGGCACTGGCCTATAATTTTGGCTACGTCCCTTTTGAGACTTGGCCAGTAGAACTGACCCTCAACCAAAGTAATGGTCTTATGCACCCCAAAATGCCCAGCAAGGCCTCCTGCATGTAACTCCCAGATCAGGAAATCCCGTAGAGAGGTTCTAGGTATGCAAAGTCTATGGCCTTTGAAGATGAACCCATCCTCTAAGATGAATCCTTGATGTTCCCTAGGTGAGAGGGTGGACAGAGTGGTACGGATTGGACCAAAGTCCTGGCAATCAGAATACTCTTCCTTGAGTCTTTCAAATCCTATGACTTCTACCCTAATGGTAGCTAGCAAGGAAATTCTCCTACTGAGGGCATCGGCAGCACGGTTTTCACTTCCGGCCTTATGTTTGATTACAAATGTGTAGGCCTGGATGTATTCGACCCATCGGGCATGCCGAGCATTCAGTTTCTGCTGGGAATTGAGGTATTTCAGGGCCTCATGGTCAGAGAATATGACAAATTCTTTAGGCAAGAGATAGTGTCTCCAATGCCGGAGGGATTGTACCACGGCATAAAATTCCTTGTCGTAGGTGGAGTATCTCATTCTGGCATCACACAACTTCTCACTAAAATAGGCCACTGGGTGTCCTTCCTGGCTAAGGATCCCGCCAATTCCTACCCCGGAGGCATCACAAGTCACCTCAAAGACTTTGGAGAAGTCAGGGAGGCATAATACAGGGGCTTGGGTCATCCTCTCCTTGAGCTCTTGGAAGGCTCTAGTTGCGGACTTGGTCCACACAAAGGTCCCCTTTTTGAGGCAGTCGGTGATAGGGGCTGTGACTGTGCTAAACCCACGGATGAACCTTCGGTAAAAGGTGGCTAGCCCATGAAAGCTCCGGACTTCATGGAGAGTGCGGGGTTCCGGCCAATCGAGGATGGCTTGGACCTTTTCAGGGTCCATGGATACTCCTTCGGTGGAGACAACATACCCAAGGAAGGTAATGGACTTTGTCATGAATTGACATTTTCCAAAATTGGCAAAGAGGCTCTCCTTCCTAAGAGTGGTGCAGGCTTGCCTAAGGTGACTGAGATGGGCTTCTTTGGACTGACTGTAGATGAGAATGTCATCAAAGTAGACTACCAGGAAGACTCCAATGTAGGGCCTAAGGACCTCGGTCATAAGGCGCATAAAGGTGCTTGGGGCATTAGAGAGCCCAAAAGGCATCACCAGCCATTCATAGAGCCCATCCTTGGTTTTAAAGGCTGTTTTCCATTCATCCCCTAGCCTTATCCTAACCTGATGGTAGCCACTTTTGAGGTCTATTTTGGAGAAAATGGTGGCCCCGGCTAGCATGTCAAGCATGTCGTCAAGCCTAGGTATAGGAAACCTGTACTTGACCGTGATCTTGTTGATGGCCCTACTGTCGACACACATCCGCCATGTCCCATCTTTCTTAGGTGTGAGGAGGGCTGGGACAGCACAAGGACTCTTGCTAAGACGGAGGAAGCCTTTTCTTATGAGTTCCTCCACTTGCCTCCTTAGTTCAGCATGCTCAGTGGGGTTGAGGCGGTAGTGGGGAAGGTTTGGGAGGGTGGCCCCGGGGACAAGATCAATGGCATGTTGGACATCCCTCATGGGTGGCAGCTGATCGGGAAGTTCCTCGGGGAACACATCCTTGAATTCTTCTAGGAGGGGGTGGATTTCCACAGGGTGGGGGTTGGAGGGTGTTGCCTCCCCTAGACAAAGGACAATAGCACACAAGGGTGTTCCTTGAGCTAGTTCTTCCTCGAGTTCTTTCCTAGAGATGAGGTGGAGGCCTTTGGTGGGACCTTCATAGGTGGACGACTTACTTGTTGGTTGGGTTGGAGGTGATGTGATCCCTGGGTTTTGAGGTGGCGTGGGAAGAATTCCCTTGGGGGGTGGGTCCTTTCGGGGTGAGGAAGGGTTGAGGCGAATGGTCTTCCCCTTGTGTTCAAAGGTGCATGTGTTCGTTTTCCCATAGATGGTAGCATTAACATCATATATCCAAGGTCTCCCTAGAAGGATGCTTCCTACAGCCATAGGTATGATGTCACACCATATTGGCTCTTGGTAGGAGGAAAAAGTGATGGGGATAAGACAACATGTGTTGACGGGTAGGGAATGGTTTTTTATCCATGAGACACGATATGGTTTGGGGTGGGGTGTTGGGGTAAGTCCTAGGAGCTTGACGGTGTCTGGGGACACGGCATTGACACAACTTCCGTTGTCTAGGATAACATTCCTAACATGGTCCCCGATTTTGATGAAGGTGTAAAAAATGGAAGTCCTCCTCCAATCATTCTCTTGTGGTTGGGTAAGAGTGCACCTTATAACTCCCAAGTGGGTGGAGTGGGGGTCATCTCCTACACCCTCCTCAAAATATTGCTCCTCGTATTCCTCTTCCCACTCTAAAGTAGCCTCGTGTTCCTCAATAGTATCCTCCTGGGTTTCTTGGGATGTGGTAGGTCCGCCCTCAATAACAAGGCTCGACATCCCCTTGGAAGGGCATTGGGAGGCTATGTGGCCATAACCGTGGCACTGAAAACATTTAATCATACTACTTCCTGGGGTCTTCCCTTTGGATGCTTCCTCCCTTCGGGAAGGAGGGTTGAGTGGAGTGGTCTTTGTGGGGGTGGGAGTGGTTGGTTGGGGGTAGGGTCGAGTGGGGGTGCTCCCATTGGGAGGAGGAGGTGTTCTTAACAGAGGAGGTAGGTTGGGAAGGGGTCCCGGGCCCTTGGGGGGGGCAAACCTAGGATTCCTAGCAAATCTCTCTACATCCCGGGCTATTTGATAGGCAATTTCCAAGCTATGCACTTCCCTCATAAAAAGCTCTCGTTTGATATGGGGAAGGAGACCATTCCTAAACCGGGATAAAGTGACGGCTGGATCTTCAACCACACCACACCTTAGGAGATATGAATCAAACTTTTCAATATACTCTTCCACGGTCTTTCCCTCTTGGGTAAGGCTTTGCCATTCATCAAGAAGAAGTTGGCTATAGAAGATGGGAAGATATTTGTTCCTAAGTTGATCTTTCATGTCTAGCCAAGTGTTGATGGGTTCCTCACGCCTGATCCTTCTTTGGTTTTCTACCTTTAGCCAATAGGTTTTGGCTAGTTTAAGGAGGTGCATCTTGGCCAACCTAACCTTTCTCTCCTCGGACATGGGGTACCACTCAAAGTATTGGTCCATGCCATGCTCCCATTCTTTATAGATACTAGGGTTGTGAGACCCATCAAAATTAGGAGCTTCCACTTTGATCATTCTTAGTAGGAATTCATCATGATCTTCACGTGGTCGCCTTTCATAGTATCGAGGATGTGGGGCTCTCTCTTGCTCACGATACCACTCATCATCTAAGTCTTCCCTCTCATGCTCAACCCGCGGAGGAGGAACTCTTTGGGCATGGTTCCTAGGTGGGGCCCTAGCTTCTTCTAGTCTCTCTAATCGGGTGGAAATTCCATTCATTTGCTCCGTGAGGACTTGGATGGCAGCCTCAATTCAATCCATAGGAGTTTGGGGAACTTCCCTTGGGATGTTTTGGTTACCATGAGCATTGGGATCCATTGGTGGGTTGGAATTAGAAGGATCAGTCCGATATATGGTACCCCTATGGGTGGACATGCACAATGATGACAAAACGAGATAGAAATGCAATTGCCCTTGGACCTAGGCTTGTAGAGACAAGTCTAAAACTTGCTCTGATACCAACTGATGTGAAACCACTACAGGGTATGTAGCAAGCAAAAGTAATCTTAGGACCTACTCCGCAATCACAATCACATAACAATTAAGTTGATAAATCGGGGCCAAAAAGCCGTCGCACACACGTGAGCCCGGGGTGACTAAGGATGCTAGGGGGAGGTGATGGATCAAGACCCTTGCTGGTAGAGTGCCAGCAGGGCTAGGGTTGCCCTCCCGAGGGTACGTAGCCCACGCTTATGGGGCTGGCCGGTGCCAATTGGGGCACTAGGTCCCACTCACTCACTTTAACCACGGTGACCACACTATGATGGTGGCTCCGGGATCGAACACTCGCTCGCATGCACAACGGAGCTATGTCTACGGATATTAAATAAACAGACACTAAGATTAATGGAGCAAAGTTTAGAGTTCACCTGGTTGGTTTGAAGAAACCAACCCCGTTCGGAGATGTGGGCGAGCGGGGAAGTGTGGATCCCGCACACTGCGCCGATGCAGCTTGAGCTGTTTAGTACATGAACTACTCCTCACGCAGGAGGGTTGGATGGAGGGTGGGGGAATTAAACCTACATCAAACACTACCTCCACGCAGGGAGGGGCGCTAAGCCGGCCAGGCGGGAGGGGGAAACTCGCCAAGGATGACGGAACGGAAGCCGACGTGGATCTGCCCACTTGCTGTGCGAAGGGACAGGATGCCGCTGTTGCAGTCGTAGTTCGTCCTCAGGAATTTTTCCGGTGACGAAACCAGAGGGGATTTCTTCGTAACAGGGGCTGGGACACCTCTGAATTTTATCAAATTCTTCTGACGTCATCGCTGGTCGTGGTGGAGGCTCGAACAGGATGAAGGAATCTGGGGCTGGTGGCTTCAGATCAGAGGCAGTAGGATGCAGAGGTTGTACCTTGGGCTCCCGAGCTCCGAATCTCAAGCTGTCAGAAGTTCTGGAACCGTGGTCGAGCCCTCGTTGCAGCAAAACTGGCGGGGAGGCTGCCGGAGGTCGGGGTGTACTGGGGGACGCCGATGAGTGACTGTTGGTCGCAGAAGACTGGTGAGGGCAGTCCTGCATGACTGAAGGAGAAAAATCAGAACTAGGGCTCCCGGACGCCGAATGTACTTCTGCTTCTTGCTCCTGGTCGGAAACAGGGGGAGGAAGATCTTTGAGGAAGGAACTTCAGTCTAAATCCTTCGCTGTAGATCGTGGTTCTGCTTCTGGTCGGACTCAGGTGCTCTGCAGATGGGTCTTGGAGCAGTCGGAGGAGAATGTCTCTCCTGGGCAGTCCCGAACTCGGATTGGGACGATTCTTTCTCGCCTGCGTAGTGGACTGGACGACCTTTCCAGAATGATAAGATACGCCCTCAGATGTCGCCGTATGAACGCGGGGGAGCTTCTGCAAGACGGACCTTCTTCTGTCACCTGCAGATGTGACCTAAGGAATGGGATGGAGGTGGGGTTAGGTTAAGGGGGATGGAAGTTTTGGTAATGGAGGGAAGTGGGAGGTGTTTGCAGATGGGGGGATGAATGTGTGGGGGTGAGGAGAGGGGCGGAGCAGGTGGAATGGGGTGTTGGAGGGTGGAGGGGAGTGGGGGCCGAAGCTACAAGGTGGGGGTGGTGGGTTCGGCCAAGGCAAGGGAGAAGTGTAGGGAGAGAGGGCTGTTGCGCAACTAGTGGTGGGGGGGGGTTGTGGATGGTCAAGGGATATGAATGAGGGTGTGGGGGAGTGGGAAGGTTGCTTGGGGAAGAGGGAGGGGTGTATTGGAGGTGGGGAAGGTGTATGGGGAATAGGAAGGGTTGCTTGGGAAGTGGAGGGAATTGATGAGAGTTAAGTGGCCTAGGGGAAGTGAAGGGTTGGAGGGTGAGGTGGCAGCTGAGGTGGCAGGGGGAGGGGGAGGTGAAAGGGCTGATTCGCCCAAGGGATAGAGAGAGAAGGGAGAGGAGAGAGAGGGGGTTCGCCCCTTGGAGGAAGAGAGAGAGAATGAGAGAGCTAGAGAGAGGAGGAGGGTGCAATTATGCTTAATTTCTTAAATATTCATTCGCTATCACAAGTGGAGTTGGGGTCCTATATATAGGGATCCCAACATTTACAAAAAGTCCTTGGATAAACTGCTAAAAGCAAATAAGCAAGGGGGTTGGGGAAGGAAGAGGTCGCCCATGGGCCAGGCCCATCTAATTGGGCCCAAATGACCCCCAGCCCAGCAGACTTAGATAAATAACGTGACGACCTAGGACCATGACTCAAAATAAAGATAAGTACATCAAAATGACTCAAGAAAAGGAGAAAATACATCAAGATGTCCATAGTAACAAACTCCAGTGTCGCCGAGGACCCGTCAAGTCATGCAGTCGCAGCCTATCTGTCTCCAGAAGGGAGAGAGGTGTCGAGCCAGAGGGAACTCTGGGTGATGTCCCCATCATATTAATCTCCTTGCAGGTCCGAGAGAGAACATTCCAGATACCTGGGCTGCACGTGATCCAAGATAAGAGGAACCAATCCGATAAAGGCACGTGGCAGGAAGGTTCTGGATCGAGCGTGGGAGGCACACGCATTTTGTGCCCTATCCACCTGCTGCTGCTAGATATAGAAGCCTTCGCCCACAGATGAAGGCTGATCGAAGCTAAGAGAGAAAAAGCAGAGTTGTAGAGAGCTCGATTCAGCAGAAGAAAAGAAAAATAGAGAGCAGTCGAGAGCTTCCACGTTCCAGATAGCAGTGTAGAAAAGAAAGAAGAGATAGAGAAAGCTGAGAGTCAGATCGAGAGACCAGAAGAAGAAAAAGAAAGAGAGATAGTGAGATAGAGAGAGTGAGAAGAAGGAGGAGGCAGAAGCAGTGAGAAGAAGAAGAAGAAAAGAGAGTTCGTGCTGGGAGAAAGAGAGAAGCAGTAGAAGAAGTTCATGCTGGACCGTGGATCAAATCCAGGCCAGCCAGCTCCTGCGAGAGCCACATTTGAGTTTATCTTTTCAGCTTTCCGTTGCTGGGTTTTTGTTTTTACTTTGAACCATTTACTTGCTGTATGTCCGATTCTCTGTAGAGAGGTCGGGGTCCCTCCTGTTGGTTCAGGAGAAGGGAGATTGCTATCTTCGGTTGCAAGTAGCTGGGTGCTACTTATGGGTTCCCTCTGGTTAGAGGAAGGGAGACTCGTCCTCCGGTTCTGGGCTTGTAGGTTTCAAGTCCAGGGGTCCCTCCGGTTGGGAGGAAGAGAGGTCCGAGACCTCTGGTTTGCAGGTGACTTGGTGTCACTTGTGTTTCCCTCTGGGGTTCAGAGGAAGAGAGACTTGGGTCTCTAGGTTCCCCTCCGGTTTGGAGGAAGGGAGGTTTGTTCCTCCGGTTCTGGGCTTGTGGGTAGCAAGTCCAGGTGTTCCCTCCTGGTCTGGAGGAAGAGAGACCGTGTGTCTCTGGTTTCCAAGTGGCTGGGAGTCACTTGGGGTGTCCCTCCAGTTTGGAGGAAGAGGGGAGGTTGTTCCCCTGGTCAAGCTGTTTGGCAGCCTTTGTTGCAGACTGAGTCTGCGGTTTCTAGCGTGAGCTAGTGGAAGCCACACTCGGGTTGAGTGTGGGGTGGATGTAGGTCTGCTGGACCGAACCACCTAAAAACCCCTTGTGCACTGTGGTTTGACTTGTCTATTTGTGCTTCCGCTAGGTGATTGCATAGGGGCGCTCCTTGTGTTTGGCTTCTGGTTGAGCAGAAGAGTTTATTAGTTTTCAGATTGACTAAATCTATCTTATTAGCACTCCAGTGATCTCACTGTGTGTTTGGTTAGTTCCACAACTGCCATTTAGCCTTCAAGTTTGTTTAGTTTGCGAACTAGCATTTTTAGTGAGCGAAATTTTAACTGGGCGAAAGGTTTTTAATAATCATATTCATTCACCCCCCCTCTGAATACTGCACTGAACCTAACAATTGGTATCAGAGATGGTTCTCTGATTGATCAGATCCAACGATCTGCAGAGGATCCTATTGTCCCTTGGTGCATTTCTGATTTTACTCTTTGCTGCATTAATCTGTTTGTCGATTTATTCAATGGGTTCTCCACCGATTTTCAATGGCTCTAATTTCAACTCATGGGTTACCAGTCTCCATAACTATGTGAAATTGATGAATCCGGATCTGTGGAAGTTAATTTCACATGGTCCTCATAGACTGCCAAAGGAAGAGTCCAAATGGACTAAAAGTGATAGATCAAGAAATGGAGAGAATCAGAAAGTTTTGAGATTAATGAAAGAAGCTACTGATAAGGCTCTACACTCTTGTTTTTATGACTGCAGGTCCGCGAAGGACATTCTGGATCAGCTGAAGATAGCTCAGAGGATGAATGAGGACAGCTGCGTGATGGCTGACAAGAGCAACCATGGCAGTGAACAAGATGAATTTGAAGATGCTGTGGAGGTAAACCCTTTCGAGAATTTCACCTTAGATGACTGGGAAGATGCCTATGCTAATCTGTTACACTCCCATGAAAAACTGAGGAAGAAAAATAAAAATCTGATAAAGAAGATAACAAATCTAGGGGATCCCATTTCTGGGACTGAAAATCTTGAAAATCCTGAAATTCTGAAAATTGAAAATGAGATACTCAGAAGACAAGTGTCGAAATTAGATGGAATTCAATTAGAATTTGATCATGTTAAATCTGAAAACACTAAACTCAGAAATCAATGTCAAGAATCTGAACAAAAACTAATCAGTCTTGAGAATGAAAACAAATTGATCAATGAAAAGTTCGAGGCTGTTAGTGTTGCGAACTTAAAATCTCAAGAAAACTTTGAAAACTGTAAATCAGAATATCCAAGTTTCCAAACTGATGTTTTGTTTGATGATGACAAACTTGAGCAGGAGAACACTAGTCTAAAGGAGGAAATTGAGAAACTAAAACAGTTGAACTCCACCATGTCAGAGAGATTGCTGACATTTGAAAAGGGAAAATCTGTTGATGAAAATCAAAATGAGCTCAAATTGAAACAAGAGATTGAAACTCTTAAAAATTTGAATGATGTGATGCATCAACAGATTCTGGTCTGTGAAGAAGATATAGTCAACTATGAACATCAGACTTCTTCTCTTCAATCTGAGATAAATGATCTGAACAATTCTCTGTCAAAATCTGTAAGTGGGCAGAAAAATCTAGACAAGCTACTAGGTGTAAAAATCACCACTAGAAAGGAAGGACTGGGCTACAACAATGTTAATAAGGAAGAGTTTCAGAGCAAGTTGTTGACATCTTTTGTAAAAGCTTCAAATGTAGCCACAACTTCAAAAGATAAACAGCCCATTGTTCAGAAAACTGGAGAACAGAACAAAAATCAGAAAAAGATTGGAAAACAGAGAATAAATAAAAAGGGTTCATTAGGGCATGTTGATCAAAGTCCACACACACATTCACATGCATCTAAAAAGAAAATGTCATGCCATTATTGTCATAAATTTGGTCATCTGATGCATGAATGTAAATTGATGGAGAAGGATGATATGACTGCTAGGAACCTTCATGATAGAAATCCTTCATTTCAGAAAAAGAGAATTGAATGTTTTCACTGTGGTAAATTAGGACACACAATTGCACAATGCTGGTTTGCAAATGATAAGAAAACATCTCATTCATATCATGGTAAATCTCCTGCAAGCCAACATGGTCCTAATAAGAACAAATTTGTTTTTAAAGATAAGCTCATTACATGCTTTGAGTGTGGAAAGACAGGCCACAGGGCCATTGAATGCTGGCTGAGGGCTGGTGGAAGAAATTCTAGTTCATGCTCTCATTGTGGCAAGATGGGCCACATTGCAGCCCAATGTTGGCATGCTCAGGGAAGGAAGTTTAACAATAAATCTGGTAAATTCCCTGCCAATAGAAATATTTCTGATAGAAATGAATTTGTGTTTGAAAAGAAAACACTCACATGTTTTGAATGTGGGAAGCCAGGTCATAGAGCTTCTGACTGTTGGCTGGCTTATGTTGACAAATAGAATCTTAATTCTGTTAACAGAGAATTTCATGCATATGCACATAGAACTCATGCAAATCAGAATGTGCATAAAACAAATCTAAAATCTGCTGCTTCTTGCTATTGTTGTGGTATATTAGGTCATTCAATGAATAATTACCATCTGATAAGATCTGATGACCTAAATGCGATAAGGTTGTTTAGAACACCCACCAAAGGTGTCACTATTAACCATGCAGGACCCAAGACTGTTTGGGTACCTGCCCATGCAAAATAGTGTGCTAACTTGCAGGTGTGCCTTGGAAGCTGAAGAATAAAAAGGGGGAAATAAACCAAGGCACCCAACTTGATAAAACCCCATTCAGGTAAATTTCTCAAATCTGTTCAAATGAAGATTATGGTTGAGCTGAGAAGTCATAGCTTCATGCATACATGTTTTATTTTAATTGGTTTGACTATTGCATTGATCTTTGTGGGCTTTCTTGTTTGTACTGTGAGCTGTGTGCATATATGAGAATTGCATAAACATGCACATAACATACAATCATTGAAAATCTGATGCATATAGGACTGTTTGTATTGCATTGTCATGCATGACCACTTGGTATATAAATGAAAAGCTACTAAAGGGCAGAGGAAATCTGACTAGAGGTTCTTACTATGTGTGAGATGGTCTTTTAGGCCAAGTTCTCCGCCAAATACCAAGGGTCAAATTTGCATATCAGAGAAGTCTGCATTTTCATGTGAATATTTTACTTCATGCCCCTGCATACATGAAGTCAACTGCATTGCATTTCTTTACATTGAAAAAGCCAAAAAGATAGATTGAATGCATATAGATAGGGGGAGCATGCTTAATCCGTTCCTCTCCAGCTATATGATTAATCTTGTCATATCTGAAGTGTCAGTGATTCCATCATGTAAAGTGGTATCAAATGATTTCTTGACTACTTCTGAAGTTGTTCAAAATCTGAATGCATACCTTATTGGTATATGTTTGTCTCTCCTAAATCTGCTGAATGAGAGCTTTTCCTCTATTCAGTCAACTTTGAACCTCTTTGCTCAAGAGCAGCTCATTTGCTACAATTCTTCAGAATCATGCTGTTTAGTGAATATTCTCACTTGAATTACTCTACTGAGATATGAAGTAAACCTTCAGTCTGAATACTACTTCATAAAAGTTAAAATATCTTTAATAAGGAACCTTCCATTATACATGCTTAAGAACATTTGTTAACTGGAAGTGGTTTAAGTCTTATGTACTCTTGTTTGGTCACAAGAAACTTGAAAATATCTGTTTCAACCTCTTAATAAATTTTAACTGTCTGCTTCATGTAAATTCATGTAAGACTTTCTGAAATCTGAAAAGTTGATATCCATGTCTATGTTGACTGAGATATATAGTGAATGTGGTTGTTCCTAAACAACTAACTTGTTCTGAATCCTTTTTAAGTAAAAGTATGGACAGAGCAATGACTGTGGTTACTGAGAAACCTGTCCAAAGGATTGTGTCATGAAGTACCATGGTTAACTCTGTTTAAAGAGATGATTGAAAATTATTGTGAAAATATGGCAGAGCAATGGCATAGTTGTATTGAGTAACTGGGGATTCTGGCCTCTGATCAAGGTGTATCCTCATGCCAAAGATACTGTTATTGCTACCTCTGTTCTCTAAAATGGGAGAAGCAATACGGTTGTCACACTGAGTAACTGGGGATTCTGACCTCTGATCTAGGTGTCTCTCCACGTCAAAAGGTGTTGATAAACCAAAATTGTTCATTAAAGAAGATATGAACAAGTGTAAATCAAATTCTGAAAGAACAATTAAAATCCAGGAGCATTGACTTATGTTTCTCTTAAAGCTGTCATGGAAAGTAAACTAAATAAGATGTAAGTTGGTTGAACTGGAATATTATATGAGCTTATAGTTTTTTTTTTATTAAGTGTTGGTTCAGATATGAGTACAATTTCTTTTGAAAAATTTCAGTTTACATCATTCTTAAACCATATCTGACAATCAAGGTTTCATAAGCTTTTATGATGGAGGAATCCAGAACTTAAGACTTTGATTTTATGAAGTTGGTATCTTGCTGAAAAGTTCATTATCTCAATTTTCATAAATTGTTGAATCTGCTCATCCTATTGCTCTTTATCACTGTGATTTGATTCAGACTGGTTGTCATATATGAGAGTTGCTGTCGTTGGATAACAAGAGTTCATCCTTGTAGCTTTCTCTTGCTTCATGGATCATAAGGGCAGAATTCTTTGGTCTGGTTAAGAGACTATATGCATAAGGGGACAATGTGCTAGATTGTCTGAACATGTTGTATGTCTGCATTAGCTCTATATCTTCTGTCATGTCAAAGGGGGAGTATTTGTTGCATATACATGACTGCATAAGTTGTTTGACTAAGGGGGAGAATTGTTTTAAATGCTTCTGATATGGTGTTGCCCTCATCTGTTGAGCTATGTTCTGTGTCTCATATGACATCACTGGATTATCTTTCTCAAACTATTTTCTTTTTGATGAAGTCAAAGGGGGAGAATAGTTTGAGTCATCAGACTGACTCACTGTGTAGTGTTGCCATCATCAAAAAGGGGGAGATTGTTGTGCCCTGTGGTTTTGATGATGGTTTCAATTGTGGCTTTGCTGTGGTTTTTATGATGATCTTGATGATGGCTTTGATGTGATTTTAATAGTTGATCTTTGATGTGTGTTATTCACTGTGAGTCATCCTGCTGTGTGAGTCATCATGCTATTACTCACCTTTTGATCATAATGCAGTTCTTCATAAGTTCTGATATGGCATTGCATATTTGATTATGTTCAGTCATGGCTGATTGGTCAACCCCTCAGCTCATTCATTGGTTATACAAGTCCATACTTTGGTCCTCTCCTCCAAGGTTATACATTGATCTTCCTTGACGTTTATACATTGGTCTTAACGTCAAGTCTATACAGCGTGATCAGTGCATCATTTCTTCAAGTCTATAAATCAGCTCTATAAATCAGCTTCATTGATAGCCCTACATGCACCACACTTCGTGTTGTTTCTCCTCACAAACACGAAATGACTTCCTGTCGTCTTTGTTTACAACACTTCGTGTTGATCTCCATGTTGAACAGGAAATCTGCTATGAGGTAGTACATTGTATGTCCGTACTATTTCTGTCATACTTCGTGTTATTCTTGTGTTTATGTCCGTGTTATTTCTTTCTTACCTCGTGTCGTTTTAGTTTTAGTACTGTTTATGTTTTCAACACGCCGTGTCGTCCTTTCGTACCTCGTGTTACTTTAAGTTGTGTGCTGATTGACTTCGTGCTGATTCTTCTGAAGCAGATCGAATTGTTCTGATGAACTTCGAGTTGCTTCTGTATGAACCTCGTGTCGTTAGCACTTAGTTGGTCATCTCGAGTCAGTCCTCTATGTTTGCTCTTGTGTCTTCGTGTCAATTACTGTAGTTCCTCGAGTTGTTCTTCTGCTTCCACCGTTTCATCACGTGTTGTTGAAGACGTGTCTATCTCATGTCTTCATGTCGTGTTTTCTAGACCTCGTGTCTTTGTCACTTTGTGACCTCATCCCATGTCATCTTCTGTATTCGTGTTGTTTTCACTTCGTGTCGGTCTCTGCTTCTCATCTTCGGGTTGCTTTCAGCCCGTGTCGTCCTCGTCTTCGAGTCGCTCGTAAGTTCGAGCAGCTTCGTACTCGAGTTGTCTTTATGTTCTTTTAGTATTTGTGTCTTCGTGTTATTTTTGTGTGTTTATATCTTCGTGTCGTTTCTTTCTCTCCTCGTCTAGGTTTCTTCTAAATCGCGTGTTATTCTATTATTTCACTCCGTGAAGATTTCCTTCTCACCTCGTGCTATTCTTATCTGACCTCGTGTCATCTTCCTTGTTGTGTTAGCCTTGTCCATTGTATCTCGTATCGTTCTTTTCTTATCTCGTGTAGTAGTCACCTTGTGTTGTTATCACATACCTCATGCAGCTTTAGTTTTAATGGCCATACAGCGAACTCTGAATGTTAATGGTATTAATCTCCTTGCAGGTCCGAGGGAGAACATTCCAGATACCTGGGCTGCACGTGATCCAAGACAAGAGGAACCAATCCGATAAAGGCACGTGGCAGGAAGGTTCTGGATCGAGCGTGGGAGGCACACGCGTTTTGTGCCCTATCCACCTGCTGCTGCTATATGTAGAAGCCTTCGTCCACAGATGAAGGCTGATCAAAGCTAAGAGAGAAAAAGCAGAGTTGTAGAGAGCTCGATTCAGCAGAAGAAAAGAAAAATAGAGAGCAGTCGAGAGCTTCCACGTTCCAGATAGCAGTGTAGAAAAGAAAGAAGAGATAGAGAAAGCTGAGAGTCAGATCGAGAGACCAGAAGAAGAAAAAGAAAGAGAGACAGTGAGATAGAGAGAGTGAGAAGAAGGAGGAGGCAGAAGCAGTGAGAAGAAGAAGAAGAAAAGAGAGTTCGTGCTGGGAGAAAGAGAGAAGCAGTAGAAGAAGTTCCTGCTGGACCGTGGATCAAATCCAGGCCAGCCAGCTCCTGCGAGAGCCACATTTGAGTTTATCTTTTCAGCTTTCCGTTGCTGGGTTTTTGTTTTTACTTTGAACCATTTACTTGTTGTATGTCCGATTCTCTGTAGAGAGGTCGGGGTCCCTCCTGTTGGTTCAGGAGAAGGGAGATTGCTATCTCCGGTTGCAAGTAGCTGGGTGCTACTTGTGGGTTCCCTCTGGTTAGAGGAAGGGAGGCTCGTCCTCCGGTTCTGGGCTTGTAGGTTTCAAGTCCAAGGGTCCCTCCGGTTGGGAGGAAGAGAGGTTCGAGACCTCTGGTTTGCAGGTGACTTGGTGTCACTTGTGTTTCCCTCTGGGGTTCAGAGGAAGAGAGACTTGGGTCTCTAGGTTCCCCTCCGGTTTGGAGGAAGGGAGGTTTGTTCCCACGGTTCTGGGCTTGTGCGTAGCAAGTCCAGGTGTTCCCTCCTGGTCTGGAGGAAGAGAGACCATGTGTCTCTGGTTTCCAAGTGGCTGGGAGTCACTTGGGGTGTCCCTCCAGTTTGGAGGAAGAGGGGAGGTTGTTCCCCTGGTCAAGCTGTTTGGCAGCCTTTGTTGCAGACTGAGTCTGCGGTTTCTAGCGTGAGCTAGTGGAAGCCACACTCGGGTTGAGTGTGGGGTGGATGTAGGTCTATTGGACCGAACCACCTAAAAACCCCTTGTGCACTGTGGTTTGACTTGTCTATTTGTGCTTCCGCTAGGTGATTGCATAGGGGCGCTCCTTGTGTTTGGCTTCTGGTTGAGCAGAAGAGTTTATTAGTTTTCAGATTGACTAAATCTGTCTTGTTAGCACTCCAGTGATCTCACTGTGTGTTTGGTTAGTTCCACAACTGCCATTTAGCCTTCAAGTTTGTTTAGTTTGCGAACTAGCATTTTTAGTGAGCGAAATTTTAACTGGGCGAAAGGTTTTTAATAGTCATATTCATTCACCCCCCCCTCTGAATACTGCACCGAACCTAACATGTGAGGCAGCGAAAAATCATCTTTGGGACATGCCTTATTTAGATCCCTGAAATCAATACAAATTCACACCTTTCCATCCTTCTTGATGACAGGGACTATATTTGCCACCCACTAGGGATACAAAACAACTCGAATGAATCTGGCCTTATGCAATTTATCATCTTCTTCTTTCATCCTTAAGATCATGTGGGGGTGAAATCTCCTTAACTTTTGTTTAACGGGTGTTGCCCCTGGCTTAAGCACTAGCTGATGTTCCACCAAAGAGGGGTCAAGACCTGGCATGTCCTCGTATGACCAAGCAAAAGAATCGCTATTCTCCCTTAAAACCTTAATCAGCTCCTGTTCTACTTCTGGAGGGAGATTAGTAGCAATAATGACGGGCCTGGGATCTTCATTAGTGTTAGAATGTAAGGCCCGGATACAGAAGGGGGGGACGAATGTATCCTGCTCTACAATCACCCAATTAAAACTCTAATGCTCAAGTATGCGGAATTAAAAGCAGATTATGAAATGTGCTGAAAATGCTTAGAAGCAACTCAGCGAGACAACACAAATCTATTAGCTCTCACACGCTCCTAAGCAAACATCTAAAGATCGCAGCAGAGAAAATAACATATAAGGAAAAACACACCACAAGAGAACACCAAGGTTTTTAGGTGGTTCGGTCCAAAGACCTATGTCCACCCCTCACTCCAAACCGGAGTGAGGCTTCCACTAGCTAGGCTAGAAACCGCAGACTCAGTCTGCAACAAATTGCTGCCACACAGCTTGACCAGGGGAACAACCTCCCCTCTTCCTCCCAACCGGAGGGACACCCCAAGTGACTCCCAGCCACTTGGAAACCAGAGACACAAGTCTCTCTTCCTCCAGACCAGGAGGGAACACCTAGTCTTGCAACCACAAGACCAGAACCGGAGGATCAATCCTCCCTTCCTCCAAACCGGAGGGAAACCTAGAGACCCAAGTCTCTCTTCCTCTGAACCCCAAAGGGAAACACAAGTGACATTAAGTCACCTGCAAACCAGAGGTCTCGGACCTCTCTTCCTCCCAACCGGAGGGACCCCTGGACTTGAAACCTACAAGCCCAGAACCGGAGGACGAGCCTCCCTTCCTCTAACCAGAGGGAACCCACAAGTAACACTCAGCTACTTGCAACCGGAGATAGCAATCTCCCTTCTCCTGAACCAACAGGAGGGACCCCGACCTCTCTACAGAGAATCGGAAATACAGCAAATGACTAGTTCAAAGGAAAGATAAAACCAGCAACAGAAAGCTGAAAAGATAAAATCAAATGTGGCTCTCGCAGGAGCTGGCTGGCCTGGATTTGATCCACGGTCCAGCAGGAACTTCTTCTACTGCTTCTCTCTTTCTCCCAGCATGAACTCTCTTTTCTTCTTCTTCTTCTTTCTTACTTCTTCTTCTTCTCACTGCTTCTGCCTTCTCTTCTTCTCACTCACTCTATCTCACTGTCTCTCTTTCTTTTTCTTCTTCTGCTCTCTCGTTCTAGCTCTCAGCTTTCTCTATCTCTTCTTTCTCTTCTGCACTTCTTCTCTTAGCTCTGGCTGCTTCTACTTCAGTCACTCTCTGCCCTCCTTACCTTCTTCAGAGGAAGAAGACACATATATATAGCAGCAGCAGATTAGGGCGGCGTGTGCTCTCCACTATTCCCGCCCAAATGCTTCAGTCCACGTGGAGGCTCCTCTGCATCTCGGATCACGTGCCAGATGCCAACCCCGTATCACGTGCCCACACTGCATAGGCTCCACGAACAGTAGAATAGAGCAAACTGGTTCGGATTTGATCCTGAACCCAGAATCCTTCTTCTTCTTCTTTTTCTTCTTCTCCTGCAAAGAGATTAAAAACATTAATACTCAGGGTTCTCTCTCTCTCTCTCTATATATATATATACATATATATGAAATAAGTCGATTGACACTCAAGCTAAAGCTACACGAGGTGTGTAGGAACAACAAAAGGTGCACTATACTGAGAACGACACGAGGTACATAAAATGACTACGGCACGAGATAAAAAGAGAACGACACGAGGTAAAGAAGGAAATAACACGGAGTAAAATGGTAGAAAGACACACGATCAGAGGAACCTTGGACGAAGATAGAAAGAAGCAACACGAAGACACAAATACAACACTAAGACACAAACACATAAATAATATGAAGACTCAAACACACGATTAACACGAAGACATAAAAACAATACGAAGACACAAAAATAAAAGATAACACGAAGATACAGGAAAACGACTCGAACACTAGGACGACACGGGCTGAAAACAACTCGAAGACGAAAATAGAAACCGACACGAAGTGTAATCACAAAGCAAGAAAGACACGGGGTCTTGGAAGAAACAACACGAATACAGAAGACTCGAAGACATAGGGGTGACACAGATGGAGCGACACGAGGTGGCACAGAAAGCAGCACGAGGTGCTGCAGTGTTCAGCAAGCGATGGAACAAATAACGACACGAAGACAACTGGAATGATGCGTGTAACAGTCCGTTGTGCATACTTCAAATTTACAGACTTGAAAGTTCAAGGCCACGATGTATAGACTTTGCCCAAAGAAACGAATGAGTAGACTTTGGCCAGAACGTAGGAAGAACACCAATGTGCAGACATGAACATCCAGCAGTGTATAGATTTTTTGAATGTTCAGACTTGAATGCTCGACCAGTGTACAGACTTGCAGAGCCGACCCCAATGTATAGATTTGAGGAATTGAAGCCAATATACAGACTTGTCGAATGGCTTTGCAATGTATAGACTTGGAGCCTTAAGACGCAGCAAGAATCACTGGCTGAGACGAACGCTGTACATACTTGATGCATGTGAACAAAGAGACGGATGTATAGACCTGATGAACTACAACATAAACATATCAGCAGAGAAGCAATGCACAGAATAGAAATCAAGCATATACCAATTTATCACAGCATGACTCAAGCATACACATGCATTCTTCACAATTCAAACATGGCACACTCATGCAATCTCCATGCAATCTCCCACAGAATAGATCAGACATATTCAAGACAATGTGGTGACTCATTCATGTTGCTATCATTAAAACACCACAACATCAACAAAGCACAAGGGGCACAACAATTAGTTCCCAAATTAATTTCTTTTGTAGGTTCATCCACTACCGACGATGGCTCATCGAACCTCTTCAAACCTTGTGCATACAAGTCAGCAGTGTCATCTACATCGCTGTCCTCAAGATTGATCGGGTATTTTTCATCCACGACTTCATAAACACCTAATTCGTCGTCGCTCCCTACCCCATCTTGCTCCTCGTCTTCTTCTAGCACAATCGCCGTGGTTACGAACTCCGGGCATTTAAGAAGAGCATGACATCGCTGAGCTAGATCCTACAGGAACCTATCTGAAATGGATTTGGAATGCGGCGCCGGCGGACGCGGCTCAGGCGTGGAGAAAGGGTTGGACGTACTAGAACAATACCCTACTTCTCTAGACCTAACGGACTCTACTTCCCTAGACTCGACTGACCCTAAATCTAACCTAAGAGAGAGGAACTCTAATGGAAGGGAAGCAGGGGCCTCATGTGTCACGCCCCGAGCCTTTATTACAGCGGAAGACTCGCTCGAGGAACGCGAACAGCCGGCATGGTAAGCCTCTTTCAAGAAAGAACGATCAGAGCGCAAGACAATCACACATAAGAATGCAATCACACAATATTTACTCAACTTCAACTTTCATTAATAATCAAATCCAATATTCAAATACAACCACTAATTCAACTTCCATCATGCTAGACTCAAGAAATAAGAAATTACATAGACTCGATCTAAACAATATAAACTTCCTAAGTCTTCGCTCATTCTTTAACAATACTTTCGTACGCTCTCGGACCCGCTACTTGTATAACCTGAATCCGAATTCGAATCACTTTCATTTCCTGAAAAGAATGAAATAGATAATGAGCACACTTATCGAGTAGGTATCTTCGCATCAATATGAAGGCATCATTAAAGTAATTAACATTTTTGCTCTAAAAAAAATATGGTAAAATCATGCGAATGCGATCAATCACGCGATTAAACCAAAGTATGTAAGATAGAATGAGAGCAAGTATGAATTAGTAAGAATGTTATAAGAACATGATATGGCCTTTCATGAACAAGAATGTAACGAGAATGTACTAGCAAGCCACATAATCATCACTCCAGTATCTTTTGCTTATGAGCAAGTACTTCGTGAATTTCTATGGAATATCAAGAAAGCCATGTATAAGTATCAATCATACTGTATCGTGTTGTGGATTTTCATTTATTTATAAAGAAAGTACTCCCAGCGTAATGCGACGCCAGTAGCATCATACCCCATGGTTTATAATAGTATGTTTCTGACAATCAGCCGAGGGGACTAGCATAGAGCCCTTGAACACAATTAGTGCTCGATCGCATCTTCAAGTATAAATCAAGCTTTTTCCACGCATGTAACAATAAAGTATGGCCAAGAATGTACAATTCCAACAAGCTCTTGATAACAATAATTCAATGAATGAATGCTTTAATAAGAATCATGAGAAATCAAGAATGACTTATACTATGTTATGCTTATGGAAATAAATCGGCAGCATAACGGTACATTCTTTATCTTCCATTCATTATATTAGGTTTCTTGATCAATATGATAAGTTCTAGATCATCAAGAGTCCATCTAGAAACCTTGGAATATCAACCCTTGGTCAACCCTCCGGTTAAAATACTCAAGCAATGTGACGGTCATGTACTGGGTCGTTACATGATGTGACGCTCCAGTATTGGGCCGTTACATTAGTCTGAATACAGAACCAAAAAATTGGACTCATTTGGATGTGACGGTCATATATTGGGCCGTTACATGTGCCTGACGGTCCAATATAGATCTGTTACACTACTGATAACCAGAAACCTCAATAGTGTAATCTAATCACTTGGGTTTTAATGGTACAACCAACTCGGCGTCCTAGTGAGAATCCTAGGCTCGCAGAGAATTACGGAGGCCTTGCAACAAGATTTTCTAGTCCATTAGAAGGAATATCTAATAGAGAGGTCCTCATGTCCAAGAATAATGTTCCTATAGTGCAAAGTGAACTAATGGACATATACCTGAATATATGCCATGTACTTAGAGAAATGACTCTATTGATAGAGAGGATGTGTAACAATAGGAAATCATGATAAAACTCCGTCAATACATCTTTGAAAAATCATGATTTAGATACAAAACTATAGAATTTTGTCACATGAAATTAACATAACTTAAAATAACTTAAGATACCTAAATTATGCAATTTCTATCATGAATCAGTAAATAATCTTAAAGACATGAAATCAGGTCAAAACTTAGATAAGTAGACTGATTTATAGGTTAAATTAACTAGTTTCCTATTCTGTCTACAGTTACCCTGACGGTCGAGAATGGGTGCGTCACAGTGACTGTGACGTTTTATCGTGAGGCCGTTACAGTAATGTAACGCTCCATAGATGGTGCGTCAGAGACAACAGAGAAATTAAAATGCCACCGAGGGTGTGACGGCTTATCGTAAGGCCGTCACAGTGTTGTGACGGTCTAAGTATGATGCGTCAGAGTCCCTGTGATGCGGGACGGACACGCGACCTGGGACTCTAGCTCGCGGGCGTCCCTAGAGAGGGAAGACGTTGGACCGTGCGCCGTTGAGAAACCGGCAGTGAGTCTCGGGTATCGGCCTTTCCGCGTTAACTCGGGTCGAGTCACGGGACGGTCACTCACTCTCGCTCTCGCAGCGGTGATACAATTGATATAACGGGTTAATAACCTATCACATGCAGCAGCATATACGAATAAATACGAGTAAAGCAAAGCCTACGAGGAGGGTGGCGAGTGTACCTCCACGCTCCGGGCGTGGGGAAGACGTTCCCGGCCAAGTACGGTAACTCCCGGTAACAACGGTAAAAGTTAATTACAATAGTAACTTTTATTGCCCACGCCACGCAGGGAGGAAAAGGGCTACAAGTGGGGCCCGGGACGACTGACCCTGGGTTGACGGGCAGCAATCTGGAGGCGCGTACGGCACGAACTCGGCCTGCTGGTCCGACTCGGCACTATTCCAACTCGGTGCTGCGCCAACTCGGTTGCTGACTCGCTGGACAGCAAGCAACGGTTTCCAAAAGAACGCTGCCTTCCTGAGATATTCGGGAGGCGCCGCTTGGCTGGGACGATGGCGGGATGTCCCTGATCGACTCTCTGAAGGGACGGTCGCTGAAGTTGACCTTTGATATTTGTTTCTGAATTTTCTCCCGGACTGAGTTGTGTTGGCTGAACTCGGATCTGCTCTGCACACCTTCATGAAAAGAATTCATACGACTAGATCCGATGTCGGATTGATGCACAAGAGGTACCTATGGATAGAGGACTCAGAGATCTACCACATATCTTTTTGGTGGCTCCATCCACAGATCGGATTAAAAATAAAAATGACTACATACTACCTTTTTGTTCTGACCCGGACTGACGGACACACAGAGTAGAGATGGATCTGCCTGAAACAGAGCTTTGACCGAGGGCTAAATGATTTTTTTTGACTCAACGAAAATTATGGTGGAAGGGGGTATACGTAAGGAACACTAGGGAATTTTTTTAGATTTTCAAAAATTTTCTACATGGGTGGGGAAATTGAAACAAGGAGACTCTGTCCCGCAGATCTACAAAAGGGCAGATTACTGAGAGGGTAGACGAAAATATGGGAAATTTATCAAATGGACTCCAAATGACACGAAATTTTAACTGGAGGTTAAGGGAGATGGAAAGAACAAACCCTAAAAATTAGGGCTCGATCAGAAAACAATAAGAGAAGATAAAAATCCAGAGGTGGGATTCTGTCCTGATGGAGATAGAACTCCGACGATGGCGGTGGCGACGCGTTGGCGGCACGAAAGGAAGGCGGCGGCCGGAAGTCGCATCCAGCAGAGGTTGGAGATCTTGGAGTCACACCAAGATGAGAGCTTCACACCCTAAAATGGGTAACAATCACTGTTGCAAGGGGGAGAGGAGAGACACAAGGGGTGCCCCTTAGGCTTGCTCTTGGCAAAAATACTTAATTCTTCATTAATTCTTCTAATGACACTATACATAGGCTTATATAGAGAATGGAAAGGGGTGGGGGGATGGGAATTTCATGGGAGAGAGGCCATTTTCTTCCCCCGTGTGGTCAAAAACCCAAAATAAATAAATTACATATGGAGGGGACACTCCTTTGAAAGGAAGGAAGGCATCTTGGACTTTTTAGTCCATTTGTCCCCTTTGAATGTCAAACCATCTAGAAGCCCACCTTGGACCTTTGACTAGCCCCACATGGACCCCTAGGGCTTAGGTGGACCAATGGGAAAGGGTATGGGGGCCCCTTGCTGGTCCTACTGGACTTTTGCACAAAAACCCAAAGAATCCTAAGGAATGACAAAGAGGCTTATAAAGCCTTACAATTGCACATGTGTTTTCCCAAGGATATAAAAGTAAACTAAAGGACACAAATACAAAAATAAAAGTTAGTGCCCGGTGTTAATTCCCATCAAATCTCCCCGGGTGGGAAGAACTCGACCCCGTCAGTAGGGGTGCGGCTGCTCGAGTAGCTCCGGCGGATCCGTCATTGAACCTGGAAGCGCGGAGTACGCTCCACTCCAAGTAATCGACACATGCTCATCCCGTATAGATTCGATATGCACACGCTGCTGTGGGTATGAGGCTAGAGGTTGACACTCCGGGGTGGGGTCACTCTCAAAAGAGTGGAAGACGACTCGAAGACTCACTAGGAATCTCCGCTGGGTCCCTTTATGTGACTATATCCGATATGTGAGGTAGAACCGATCCCAAAGTCTGACAAGTCTCGCACTCGAAAGGGACTGACAACGCGAGCGTACAAAGGATCGACTCGACTCGATGTATGCACAGACACACAATGCACTCGACAAATAAACCAGACGAAACAAAGACTCACACATGACCCTAAACAAACCTAATATTAGTCCGACCTACGCATAGGCGATAGTGGACCAGGACACCCGAATATGTGCCATGCATGCATTTGATGTAACCGGAGGTTAACGCCATGGGAACTCCTAGACATCCTACGATGCACCACTCATGGACATTGGGCTTGGATGTGGGAAGTCTGGGAGGTTCGGATGGTTTAGGTGGGCCAGGGGAACCAAAGTCTTCATTACCCCCAAATGATGGTTCGGACCTATTGCTATGTGGAGGTTGTTTGGCCCGAGTGGAAAAGGTGTGATAGTGAACTCCGCGGAAAAAGTGGAGTGAAGATGATAGCTCGGGAGATCACTAATGAAGGGGTCAAAAGGGTCAAAGAAGGTATGACCCCGAGAGATGGGTTCCAACATGACATGGTCTCAAGTTTAAAATTCATAGTCACCGTCATACATTATGATCGGTGGGACGACGGTCATGTGTAGAAAATAAGATTCCTCCCTCGGGCAAAAGGGTATGAAGTCGGGCTCGGCCGACATGGGTAGGAATAAGAGAATCTCTGTGGTGACACAACCCACGGTGCACACGGAGGTAATGGACCCTAAGGCCGGATGGGTGAAGCTAAGACTAGCGAGTTAGTCGAAGCCTCGGGCCAATGAGTGCGTCAACTTCCATTGCGAGTCTAATCCCACAATAAGGTCATCCAAGGTGTCAACATGGTGACTAGACCGGAATGTGGTATGGAATGAGTTGGCCAGCACTAATGGTAGGGTGGGGTCCATTGATGGATAAGGAGGCGGGACCAAGCCATCCTTGAGCCAACTAAGAAGCGGCTCAGCTATGAAAAGCGTACCCGTTAGAAACACGGGTGGCTCGGAATAAAGTGGCTCCAAATGCGATGGTTCCAGATAAAGATCAGAAGTAGATGGTGGTGGCATTGGAGCTCTCGTGGGTGGTGAAGGAGCACGTGTCCTTTCCATCTTATCCAACCAATCTGAAAGCATTTTCTTGATTTCATCTAAGGTGTGGGTTGGAGTAGGGGCCTCGGGGTTGACTCGCTCCTCATCTCTCAGCCTGGGGGTGGGCCTAGGCTCGGCTACCGGTGGGGCTTCTTGCCTCCAACTATATCCCACTTGGTTGTAGGTGAGGGTGTGGGGTCGACTGGAGGTGTGACCCACTTGTTTGGAGATGATTTGGCAGGGTTGGCTGGAGGTGACTGGGTGGGACTGGTTGGAGGGGACCGGTTGGGGAACGTAGACCTTCCTAAGTTCTCTCTTCATGTCCCACCATGATTCGAGGGGCCATTGCCTCCTAACCTGCCTTAAGCCTTCGATGGTTCTCCATTTTTCGACAGTCCGATCATGTAGCCTATCCTTGGCAAAATAGAATTGTCCGGCCTCGGACATGGGATAGCAAGCGAAGTATTTTTCTATGGCGGCTTCCCAACGTAGGTAATCGCCCGGATCATTGGGGCCATAAAAATCCGAGGCTTCGGGCCTACAGAAGTGGAGAGGATGGTTGCCCAACCCATGGGTGGGCCAACAGTCAGATCACCTAGGCGATCGAGATTCCATTGGGAATGGGGAATTACAAGGCGGACATGCCGACACACGGAGACAAGACACTAGACACGACGACAATGCAAGTTGGAATGCACTAACTAATGCACACTAAGGACCCTAGACGTAAACCAAGACTCGGTATATGGCGGAGTTAATCGATCCGAAGATCACTCCCGCAAGTGTGCGGCCTTCCCGATAGGCATACCCTAACGTTCGGACAACACCTTTTGATATACCGATTAATGGTATGCAAATGTGACACTTAGACTTAGACACTTTTTTTTTCTTTTGCAGACTTAGACACAAAGACTACCCTAGACTCAACATTCGACTGATACCAAACTGATGCGGGACGGACACGAGACCTGGGACTCTAGCTTGCGGGCGTCCCTAGCGAGGGAAGACGTTGGACCGTGCGCGGTTGAGAAATCGGCAGTGAGTCTCGGGTATCGGCCTTTCCGCATTAACTCGGGTCGAGTCACGGGACGGTCACTCACTCTCGCTCTCGCAGCGGTGATACAATTGATATAACGGGCTAATAACCTATCACATGCAGCGGCATATACGAAAAAATACGAGTAAAGCAAAGCCTACGAGGAGGGTGGCGAGTGTACCTCCACGCTCCGGGCGTGGGGAAGACGTTCTCGGCCAAGTACGGTAACTCCCGGTAACAACGGTAAAAGTTAATTACAATAGTAACTTTTATTGCCCACTCCACGCAGGGAGGTAAAGGGCTACAAGTGGGGCCCGGGAGGACCGACCATGGGTTGACGGGCAGTAATCTGGAGGCACGTACGGCACTAACTCGGCCTGCTGGTCCGACTCGGCACTATTCCAACTCGGTGCTGCGCCAACTCGGTTGTTGACTCGCTGGACAGCAAGCAACGGTTTCCAAAAGAACGCTGCCTTCCTGAGATCTTCAGGAGGCGCCGCTTGGCTGGGACGATGGCGGGATGTCCCTGATCGACTCTCTGAAGGGGCGGTCGCTGAAGTTGACCTTTGATATTTGTTTCTGAATTTTCTCCCGGACTGAGTTGTGCTGGCTGAACTCGGATCTACTCTGCACACCATCACTAAAAGAATTCCTACGACTAGATCCGATGTCGGATTGATGCACAAAAGATACCGATGGATAGAGCACTCAGAGATCTACCACATATATTTTTGGTGGATCCATCCACCAAACGGATTAAAAATAAAAATGACTGCATACTGCCTTTTTGTTCTGACCCGGACTGACAGACACACAGGGTAGAGATGGATCTGCCTGAAACAGACCTTTTACCGAGGGCTAAATGATTTTTTTTGACTCAACAAAAATTATGGTGGAAGGGGGTATACGTAAGGAACACTAGGGAATTTTTTTAGATTTTTGAAAATTTTCTACATGGGTGGGGAAATTGCAACAAAGAGACTCTGTCCCGTATATCTGTAAAAGGGCAGATTACTGAGAGGGCAAACGAAAATTTGGGAAAATTATCAAATGGACTCCAAATGACACGAAATTTTAACTGGAGGTTAAGGGAGATGGGCAGAACAAACCCTAAAAATTAGGGCTCGATCAGACAACAATAAGATAAGATAAAAATCCAGAGGTGGGGTTCTCTCCTGATGGAGACAGAACTCCGACGATGGCGGTGGCGACGCGTTGGCGGCACGACGGAAGGCGGCGGCCGGAAGTCGCATCCACCAGAGGTTGGAGATCTTGGAGTCACACCAAGATGAGTGCTTCACACCCTAGAATGGGCAGCAATCATTGCTGCAAGGGGGAGAGGAGAGACACAAGGGGTGCCCCTTAAGCTTGCTCTTGGCAAAAATACTTAATTCTTCATTAATTTTTCTAATGACACTATACATAGGCTTATATAGAGAATGAAAAGGGGTGGGGGATGGGAATTTCGTAGGAGAGAGGTCATTTTCTTCCCCCATGTGGTCAAAAACCCAAAATAAATAAATTACATATGGAGGGGACACTCCTTTGAAAGGAAGGAAGGCATCTTGGACTTTTTAGTCCATTTGTCCCCTTTGAATGTCAAACCATTTAGAAGCCCACCTTGGACCTTTGACTAGCCCCACATAGACCCCTAGGGCTTAGGTGGACCAATGGGAAAGGGTATGGGGGCCCCTTGCTGGTCCTACTGGACTTTTGCACAAAAACCCAAAGAATCCTAAGGAATGACAAAGTGACTTATAAAACCTTACAATTGCACATGTGTTTTCCCAAGGATATAAAAGCAAACTAAAGGACACAAATACAAAAATAAAAGTTAGTGTCCGGTGTTGATTCCCATCACCCTGCTAACAGTATAAGGAATTTGAAAGACTGTGATTTGAAACTGAAGAGGCAAGATCTCGCGCTGGTCCTGAGCGGGCAGTGGATCATCGGATAGTGAACTGCAAGAAAGGGAAACGGATCAGGGGGCCCAGGGATGAGTCCCTAGGGAAAACCCTCCGATGCTTAAGTCAGTAGAGCTATGGTGGGAGCAATATAGAGAGGAAGTAGCTTCTGCGCGAGATCGCTCTCCACCAGAAGGGTGAAGTGGTTCCTGCTCAGGAGTTTTGAGCGTGTGATTGCCCTTACCTTTCGCCGGAGGGTATCCCTGGGTTAAATAGTGCGCCGTCTTCTAGAGTCATGTAAGTCGAGGGGTTTCATGTGGGGGTTACGTCCTCGACGTGGGCTTTTATTGCCTTATCGTGGGAGCATTATCACCTTGGGGAGCAGGAGTCCCTCACCTTTATAAATTCCTACCCACAGAGGACTCTTAACGGCTGCATGGATAAGCAATCGTCGGCCGTACCGAGCTTAGAGAGGCCAGCCCTATCCGGGCGGTAGGCTTAGCTCGGACGAAGATGGGTCGGATTGGTCGACATGCGCCTTCTTCCCCTGGGCGGAGAGATGGCTCGGGCATGGACCTTTCCTGTGACCTGACCGACGCTCGGGCCTTCCGAGCCTAGAGGCCGCCTAGGAAGGTAGTATCCTCGAGCGAATCTTTTATTGGGCTTTCTGTCCTAAGTGGGCCCTGTGGGCTGTCACTTGGGCGAGCGTGGCGTTGTTTGGTCCTGATGGGCCTAGTTCGGCTGCTCTTTGACTGGGCTGCAGAAATCCCCCTCTCCACTTGTCCCCCTCCTACTCCCGAGCCAAAGGAGGCTCGGATGAGTAGCCTTTTAGGGTTTTGGACCAGCGTGGCTCAGGTGGGTGGAGATCTGGCGGTGTTATGAAGCCACATGTCGTGGTCACCTGGGCCCGTAATAATTCCAATCCTGACGGATTTGAAATGAAGGGGCCCCCTTTTCTCGGAGGTCGGAACGACGCGCCGCCTCCCGCGTGGGTTTATAGGCGTTGGGCGCTGGTTGTCATCCCAGACTCTTTCCGTTGTTAGGGTTTTGGCTTTCCTTCGCTTCTTTACTTTGGGGGCTCTTCGATGCACCGTGAGGACACAGCGGAGGAGCAGAAACTTGCGGACAACGCTCGAGAGGAAAAGTAAACTCCTTGAAGAGGAGCACCTTCTTCGTCTCGAGCTGGATGGCCGTTGGGAGGTCGAGTGCGCCGAGTTGGTGGACCAGGCGGAGGCAGTGGAGCGCCTCTGTTTGGAGGCCGAGGCCGACCGAGCTGAGGTGGAGAGGCGATCGGTCCAGGCTGAGGAGTGGGCGGCCGAGGCCAAACAGAAGTCGGCCGAGGCAGAGAAACGATCGGTGGAGGTCGAGGAGCGGGCGGCCGAGGCGGAGCGGGAGAAGGCCGAGCTTGCCGATTGGATGGGACTGGCCGGGGCGGAGGTGATCGAGCAATACAAGGGCTCATAGGCCTACCGGGCTGACCTGCAGGAAGCTGCCCTTCCCTACTATGAGTCAGCACTTCACCGAGGCATCCGCAAGGGGTCTAAGCAGGGTTACCATCGGGCAATAGCTTATGCCGGGGAACAAGATTCTAGGATCGACTTCCCCTCTGGCCAACGCTATGACTCGGACATGTCATCTTCCAGCTCCTCTGCGTCGGGCGGGGAAGATCCAGAGGGCTCTTCTCCTGAGGGGTCGCCAACTCCGGCTGCCTCGGGAGGGCTCGCGACCGAGGCAGTTCCCGCGCAGGCGGGGTCAGTGCCAGGGCCGGCCGTCACCGAGGGCGCCGGGGGCGAAACACCTGCGCCTTCCACTTCCGAGCTTCAAAGTGGGCCCCAGGCCTGATGTATCGTCCTGTTTTGCCTCCTTCTTTTGTTTGCTTCTTTTTCTTTTCCAAAAAAGGACTTCCTCTTTATAAGGCAACAAATAAAATCTTACTTGCTTCTTGTTGTACTTGCCGTGATTTGACCAGTGTATCTGCAGTAGTTGGAAAGTGTCGATACGCCCTGCGTGGTTTTCACACGCTGGTTGGGCGAGCCTCTGCCAAGGTGTCTTTCCGTTTAATTACGCTTTGAATGCTTGGCCGCTTCGTGTGTCCCGCTGAGGCGGAAGATGAGAAGTTTGAGGTGACCGTTCATAGGGGGAAATTCCTTTGGCGTATTTTCGAGGAGGGAGTCGTTTAAGGCGAGTAGCCTCCCTTTGCCTATAAAAAGACTGAAGGGCGTCCCTTCCTCTCCATCGCTTAGGATTTTCCCCGACAGTCTTTTCTCGCCCCTTCTTCACGTTGCATTGTGCCATTGCATTCGGAGCATGGAGGAAGATCCAGATGAGGGGGCTATCGATGGCAGGGGGTAGGGAGTTCCTACTGCTTCGGACTTGAAAAGGAGTTGACGGCCGGCGGGCGGACTTGAAAAGGGGTCGACGCGTGGAGGCGTGCCGTTTACCCTTTATCAGTTCCGGCGACGCTTGCAGGGGGGGCGAGATGGAGGGCGGATGGGGGCATCAGACATCCCTGATGCCCATCCCTTCCTGTTTGCCTCACGGATAGGAAGAGAAAGCCAACTAGGCCCCTTCCCCTCCGGGCCTTGCCCTGCCTCCTCGTCCAGCTCTGCTGGTTTCTTTTTCTTTCTGGCAGCCTCTTTTTCCCTCTTCTGCTCTTCCTTTCTTTCACTCTTCGGAGGGTGCTTGCTCTCTGTACGTTCCAAAGAGTTGGCAGGTTGGATGAGAGGAGGCCTTCATAGGCGTTCCCTCTTCCCCAACCTCTGTCAACTTGGAAGGTAGCCTTCCCCTCCGCAGTCCCTTCTGTCACCTTTGTCATGGGCCACCCGAGCCAACTGGGTCGACAGCCTTTTATCCGAGCCAGTTTCTACGCGAGGCAGAGTCAGTGGCTGGACACAAGGAGATCAACCGAGTCAGCCGAGCAATGGCCTCTTGCAGTGGTGCCAGATGGATTTTTTGCTTTCAGTTGTGTAATGTATTGGCTTTTGCCTTTCTGATGTACCAACAATCGTTTGAATGAAAAGGAGAAAATTTTATTTCACTCAAAATGTTTGCACAACTTCAAAAGTAGAACTTGCATAGTGTGGTTGCATTCCATGTCCGAGGGATGGGTTCCCCTTCCATTGTAGATTGCCGGTATGCTCCTTTCCCGAGCGTCTCGACCACTCGGTAGGGGCCTTCCCAGTTAGGGGATAGCTTGCCCGCCGTCTCTAGTGGTCGAGAGACTTCGGCTTTCCTAAGGACAAAGTCTCCCGGTTGGAAGTTCCTATCTCGGAATTTGGCATTGTAGTATCGAGTGAGGCGGCGATGGTACTCCGTTGCTCGGATGCTGGCAATCTCTCGGAGTTCATCTGCTAGGTCGAGGTTCTCGAGTAATTTTTGCTCATTTACCTCGGGCGAGAAGCAGATGACTCGGAGGGAGGGATTGTCGATCTCCAACGGAATGACGGCCTCGGTGCCATATACCAACTGGAAAGGACTCTCACCGGTTGCCGTTCTGGGAGTCGTTCTGTGGGACCAAAGTATGCTAGGCAGTTCCTCGAGCCAGTTGCCCTTGGCCTTGCCGAGTCTAGTCTTTATACCTTTTAAGATAGTCTTATTGGCATTCTCGACTAGCCCGTTGGCCTGAGGGTGGGCGACCGAAGTGAAGTGGTTACGAATACCTAGGTCGGCACATCTATCTCGAAAATAACGAGAGTCAAATTGCCGACCGTTTTTGCTTACTATCACCCGGGGGATGCCGTAACGACAAATGATCGACTTCCAGACGAAGCTCCAGACGACTGTCTCGGTGATCCTCGCCGTGGCTTCGGCCTCGATCCACTTGGTAAAGTAGTCGATGGCGACGATGATAAACTTCTTCTGGGCCTGAGCCGTAGGGAACGGCCCAAGAATGTCGATCCCCCACCGAGCGAAGGGGTATGGCCCGGTCAGGGTGACGAGCTCCGTAGCCGGCTGATGGACTAAGTGGTCGAATCGCTGGCATCGGTCGCACTGTTGCACGTAGGCCGTGCAGTCGCGCTGCAGAGTGGGCCACCAGTAACCCTACCGTAGCAGGATCCGGGTGAGTGACCTTCCTCCTGAGTGCGCTCCGCACAGGCCTTCATGAATATCTTGGATAGCTCGGTTGGCTTCGTCGGGGCCGAGACACTTCAGGAGGGGACCGGAGAAAGATCTCCGGTCGAGAGTGTCGTCTAGAACGACGAAGCGCCGGGCTTGGTACTTCAATCTGCGGGCCTCTCGAGGGTCGGAAGGCTCTTGAGAGTCCCGGAGCCACGACAGGTAGGGGGTGTGCTAGTCGCTCGGAATGGCTGAGTCAACAGTAAGGAGCTCCGAGTCAATGCTCGGGCGCTCTAGCTCTTCAAGAAGGACCGATCGGGTACCTTCGGGGTGGAGAGAGGAGGCCAGCCGAGAGAGGGCATCCGCTCGGGAGTTTTCCTCCTGAGCTATTCGGACTACCTCGAATCTCTCGAACTGTTGGGCCAGGTCTCTGACCAGTTGGAGGTATTTGATCATTGATGCCTCTCAAGCTTCGTACTCATCGTTGACTTGGCTATCGACTAGTTGGGAGTCAGTATGGATTTTGACTCGCTCAGCCCCTAACCGTCGGGCCATGCGCGCTCCCGAGATAAGGGCCTCGTACTCGGAAGCGTTGTTGGATTCCTGAAAGCTGAACTTCAAGGCGTATTGCAGTTCTGCTCCTTCGGGGGACTTCAGGAGGATTTCGGCACCACTACCGACCGAGTTGGAGGATCCATCAACGAACAATTCTCAGGTCGGCCCGGGCGCGGACGGGGATCTTTCTTCAGTCGGGATGGTGCTTTCGGCGATGAAGTCGGCGAGCGCTTGGCCTTTCACAGCTGAGCGCGGCCGATAGGATATATCGTAGGCCCCAAGCATAATGGCCCATTTGACGAGTCGTCCCGAGGCTTCGGGGTGGGCCAGGATCTTCTTCAATGGTTCACCGGTTAGCACGGTGATGGGGTAACCCTGGAAATAGGGCCGGAGGTGCTTGGCGGAGGTAGCCAACGCTAGCACGAGTTTCTCGGTTGCGGGGTACCTCCTTTCAGCCTCGTTGAGCACCTTGCTGGTGTAGTAGACCGGCCTCTCGACTCCCGAGTCATTTCTGACTAGGACCGAGCTAACCGTAGATGGTGTTGCCGAGAGATAGAGCAGCAAGACTTCACTCGGAACGGGCTTGGAGAGCACTGGGGGCGAGGCCAAGAACTCCTTGAGCTCAGCGAATGCTCTCTGGCATTCCTCATCCCATGCGAACGTAGCAGATGCCAATTTGGGCCCCCTCAACAGCTTGAAGAAGGGCAAGCATCGTTTGGCCGCACGGGACAGGAACCGGTTGAGTGCGGCGACACGCCCAGTTAGGCGTTGGACATCCTTGATGCAGGTGGGCGGGCGCATGTCCAGGATGGCCTGGACTTTGTCAGGGTTGGCCTCGATCCCACGCTGAGTGACTAGGAAACCCAGGAACTTCCCGGATCTCACTCCGAAGGCACACTTGGCAAGATTGAGCTTCATGTTGTACCTCAGGAGGGTGTCGAAGGTCTCAGCGAGGTAGGTGAAGTGGTCTTTGGCCTTGGGGGTCTTGACGAACATATCGTCGATGTAGGCCTCGACGTTCCGACCTAGCTGTCCTTCAAACATGTGGTTGACGAGCCTCTGGTACTGATGAGGGCATCTCCCGACACCCCTCTAGCTTTGATCGCCTACACACTCTTGATATGGATTGATCATGATCTACACTTGTTATCTTCATTTCCCAAGTTTTAGTTTATGTATTTTCTTTTTATTGAGTCCTATCTTATGTATTTTCCTTTATTGAGTCATATGGTTTTAGTCCATTTCCCTTGTTATGTTTAATTGGGCCTTATTACTTTAGTTATGGGCCCATAGGATTGAGTCTAGGATATGCTCGGTCTTTTATCTTATTGTCAAGGGTATTTTGGTCATGTAAAGAATGGTTGCCTATATATAGGCCCCATCTCTCCTCTTGTATTTAACTTTTGATGAATATTGAAGAAAACCCTTTCAAACTCTCTCAATATCTCTCTCTCTCTCATTATCTCTCCATTCTCTCTCCTCCTCTCTCTAAATTTCAAAATTCACTCTCTCTCCTCCCCCTCTCAACCACTTCCAACCCCCACCTACCTCCATTAACTCCCCACAACTTCCCACAACCCCTCTTTAATCCTCACCTAGTCCCAAGGAAGTTCCACCACTCAAAACCCCACCCTCCAACCACCACCTACCCCTTTCACTTCCCTAAGCATATCTCCACCTTCCCAAGGCTGAATTAACTCATTCCAAAGCCCAAATTCGAATCTCCCCTTCCCTCCTTGCTCCCTAGGTCGCACCCCTCCTCTCCCCTCAAGCCAAGTTCACCCCCTCCTCTCTTCTCCACTCCAGCTTTGTGTGCAGGTCGACCTGCAGTTTAGCACTCTGTTGCAGCGACATCCAAGACTGCATCCTGGTTCTACTGGTGGCGTGGCCTAACTTTCTGGAAAGCCCTCCCTGTGCTCTTCGCAGGCGAGGTGGAATCACTCCATTCCGAGTTCGTGGCCGTCCGTGAAGGCTGTTCTTCCCCGACTGCGCAGAACCTCTCAGACCAGGAGCCAGAGCGGCAGAGAAGACTCTCCCACGACAAACCTTGAAGGAACCAGTCTTCGAGGTCTTCTAAAAAGTTCTTCCTCCCCCTGTCAGCGTCCAGGAACAGAAGGCAGAACCCCATTCGGCATCCGACAACCAGAGATACCAATTTTCTACCACACCCACGCCGTTCTGCCTCCTCACAGTCTGCACCGATCACCGTCCACTTATCTGGACACCCAGCTCATCTCCAACATCAGAAGACTTCGCTGTTTGTTTTGCTGCAAAGTAGACTCGTCCACGATTCCAACGAGTCTAGCGGTGCCAAATTTGGAGCTCAGGAGCGATCGTGGCAGCTTCTGCAACCTGCTGTTTCAGACTGAGCTCGGCCAGAGACCAGAGCTGCATCCATCTTCCAGTCGCTGGAGCAGTCAGCCCCCAGATCAGAACGTCATCCAAAAAATTCAAGCCACACCCCTCTCCGGTTAGCAAGCTTTTGGCGCAAGATTGATGAGATTCCAAGTTCGGTGGAATTATTGGCAGCATCGACATCGGCCCTCTGTCCAGAATTACAGAAGCTAGGCAGAATCGGCAAAGCTCGGAAAGTCGACTCTATCTCGCTCGTTCCCCTCCCCGCTTGGCCGGCTGAAGGCCCCTCCCTGCGTGGAGGTAATTTTTGGTTGTAATACATTAACCCCCACCCCAAGATCCCCCCCTTGCAAGGGGCGTAGTGCTGTACCTCTTCACATTTTCAGGTCAAGCTCCATCGCCGCGGCGATCGGGTGTATACCCTCGCCTCCCGGCGCGCCCTCGTCTCCGAACGGGATCGGTGTCTTCACACCGATCAGGTGAGCTTCTGATCACACCCTTGTAGCTTCATTTCTGCAAATGTAGTATTGCCTTGAATGCCCGTCGGACGGTAAGAGAGTGCTCGGAATTCATTTTAAGCAATATCGTGCCCACCGCGGCCCGTGAGTGAGTGCCACCCCACACCCCGCCTTGCGGGCCAGCCACCCATAAAGTTGGGACTCCCTGGCCCATTGGAGGTCAGCCTTAGCATTGTAAGTCCATTAGGACAATTGGGTCCCGCCTCGGACCCTCACCATCATCTCCCGGACCCACCGGGTGAACGTGTGAACCGAGTGAGCAGAAATCGTCGTTATGAGAATCATTGAGCGCTTGTATGCTTGCGGGTCTAAGTCCTAGGGTCACCTTATCATATTTAGTGGTCTTTGGGCTGTGCCACATCAAGTGGTATCAGAGCGGTCATAAGCTTGTCCTTACAAGTCTAGTCTTGGGTCACACTAAGTCTTTCATAGGTGCATCCGCACACCCTTGCATAGCCCACCCAACCTTGCATGACCACTCGTAGTGGTACTCGCTTTCAACCCAATACTACATCTTCCAATCCCACAATGAATCCAAAACCCCAAGGGATGCCTACCACTAACACTCATGACTTCAACTACTTCATGAAAGCCTTGACCTATGCCAATGAGCGACTTGATAACATATCGGGCCGACTCAACCAACTTGGAAAAAATAGGCCCGCCCTAAGGACGGACGATAGGATGGCCCCTTTCCCACTTCCCACCTTTGATGGGACCTCTCCTAGCAAATATTTAGATTGGGAAGCTACAATGGACCAATACTTCAATTGGTATCATATTTCCGAGGATGAAAAGGCATGGGTTGCCAAAATACAACTAACCAAAAGGGCTCAAACTCATTGGTGTAAAATTGAGGGCTTAAGGATAATTAGACGGGAAGCTCCCCTCACCACATGGGAGGACATGAAGGATCAACTAAGGGCTAGGTATGTGTCCCCATCCCACTCGGATCACCAAAACCCAAGGAGCACTCCCACTCCTCCCACCCCACCCGTCCAAACCCTTATCACTAAAACCCAAGTACCTAAGACCTCCACCTCCCCACCTAACCCCATGAGGTCCCCCACATCCCAACCAAAACCCCCTTCCCTAACCTACACTAGTCAAGCCCCTTTAGCCCCCACTTCCACCCCAAGTGATCCCAAGGGCAAGAGACCCCTAACCAACCCAATTCCCTCCATGGTGACCACCACTCATCCAACCCTCACCATTAAAAACTATGTGGACACCATGTCCACCCCTCTACCAAGGCCCATAATGGCCACCACCCCAAAACCCAAAACCCCTCACCCAATCCACCTCCCGCTTCCTACACCAATCTTACCCCAAATTAGGCCTCCACTACTTCCACTCCCAAGTCCAACCCATGTCCGACCTTGCTCACCTCCTCGAGTGCGCCATACCTCGACTAACGCCAACCCACCCACCATAGACCTTCCTACCCCATTGTCCTTAGGAGTTGCAACCCACACACCTACCCAAGTGGAGAGGGATACCAATTCGGATCCACCTCCCAAAATCAAGGAAATCCAAGGGCCATACAACTCACCCACCCCTCCTAACCTAGTTCCTCAAGAGCTATACACCCTTCCCCATGACACCATCACCATAGATAAGTCCATATTCCTATGGCTCAAGCGAGGCCTCACCATTCCTAGTTTACAACCAAGCCACTTACTCATGGGACATCAATCCCAACTCATTCCCACTCAGCCTCATGTCACTTATCAAACCTCCTATTGTGTAGAAGATTTGGGAGACTTAGTGGCCTACCTACATTGGCAAGTCCACTTGACCGATATGCTAGCCATGAGGCCATCAGAGTCTAGCACCATTAGCCTAGCTTACCCCACCATTGGCTCCATCACTTCCATCTACACCAATGGCCAATTTACAAGTGAGATCATACTCCTTCTTCCCATGGAGGAGGAACCCATCCTAGTCTACTCCCCAACCATTGAGATCCCAAGTACTTTGATTGGCCAACCCATTAGCAACCTTGGCCCAATTATCTTAGAGAGAGATGATTCGCCATTTGAGGACCTTGAGAACATGGAGTACCCCTACCTAGGTGACGCTTACCATAATCCCTTTGACCCTTTTCTATGGGAGCCTAAATCTCCATGTGACCCACTTTCCCTATTCACCACCCACCTCACCTTACCCACATCGCCCATGTCGACCCAAACTCCTCCCTTCCTAGAATCGGGTTACAACATGAGAGCCTTGACCTTAGGCAACAAACACCTTGGGATTGATGAAGTGCCCCACCCCATAACCACGTTCGTAGATCCCTTCGACCCATTCACGTGGACGTTCAAAAGTCATCCCACATCTATGCACATGGAAGTCACCTTTGGGATAAACATGCATGTGTCCAGGCCTACCACACCATTTGACATGATTCATAAGTCGGGTACATTCATCCACATCACCCACATGTCAAGTAGGCAGCATAAGTGGACCATATTCGGATGTATTGGCCCACCTTCATTCATCATGAGTCTTAAGCATGATAGGAGCATACATGGATGTCCGGGTCCCCCGACATTTATCACACCCATGCATAAAAGGTTCATCTATGGATGTCCCGGCCCTCCTAAGACTACCACAGTCTTCATAGCATCAAAGTGTGATCGGTCTACATTTGGCTGCCCAGGTCCACCTTGGCATACGCATTCTCGCAAGCATATAGGAAGGATTAATGAGACTTACAAAAGGCGGGCAGATGCTTATCGGCGCAACTACGAGTTCCAAGTGGGAGACTCGGTGATGGTGAGGACGGAGCAGCTCCTTCCGGGACCTGCCTCCAAGTTGAGGGCACGGGGTTCGGGACCCTTTCGAGTTCTACGACGACTTGGCAGCAATGCTTATGAGCTTGACCTACCAGAAAGCTATGGGGTGCACCCTACCTTCAGTGTGGTGGACCTGGTACCCCACAAAGGCCCCGCGGTGGAACCCAGTGAGGAGCTTGAGCCTTTACCCCCCCCTTATGAGAGACACTCCCGGAGGGACTCCACTTTCTAGCTTGAGAGACCGACGAGAGCAGGTAGAGGCAATACTGGATGAGCAGAGTATCATTACGAGGCACAGGGTGTATCAGCGCTATCTGGTTAGGTGGAAGAGCCGTCCCCCGATTGAGGATACATGGGTGAGTCAGGGAGGATTTGATATGCTTGGATCCCGACATGATGGAGCAGTACGACAGCCAGGCAGACCCATACTCGACAGGGTCGAGCTCTCCCCACCCCGGGGGATTTGATGAGGGCATCTCCCGACACCCCTCTAGCTTTGATCGCCTACACACTCTTGATATGGATTGATCATGATCTACACTTGTTATCTTCATTTCCCAAGTTTCAGTTTATGTATTTTCTTTTTATTGAGTCCTATCTTATGTATTTTCCTTTATTGAGTCATATGGTTTTAGTCCATTTCCCTTGTTATGTTTAATTGGGCCTTATTACTTTAGTTATGGGCCCATAGGATTGAGTCTAGGATATGCTCGGTCTTTTATCTTATTGTCAAGGGTATTTTGGTCATGTAAAGAATGGTTGCCTATATATAGGCCCCATCTCTCCTCTTGTATTTAACTTTTGATGAATATTGAAGAAAACCCTTTCAAACTCTCTCAATATCTCTCTCTCTCTCATTATCTCTCCATTCTCTCTCCTCCTCTCTCTAAATTTCGAAATTCACTCTCTCTCCTCCCCCTCTCAACCACTTCCAACCCCCACCTACCTCCATTAACTCCCCACAACTTCCCACAACCCCTCTTTAATCCTCACCTAGTCCCAAGGAAGTTCCACCACTCAAAACCCCACCCTCCAACCACCACCTACCCCTTTCACTTCCCTAAGCATATCTCCACCTTCCCAAGGCTGAATTAACTCATTCCAAAGCCCAAATTCGAATCTCCCCTTCCCTCCTTGCTCCCTAGGTCGCACCCCTCCTCTCCCCTCAAGCCAAGTTCACCCCCTCCTCTCTTCTCCACTCCAGCTTTGTGTGCAGGTCGACCTGCAGTTTAGCACTCTGTTGCAGCGACATCCAAGACTGCATCCTGGTTCTGCTGGTGGCGTGGCCTAACTTTCTGGAAAGGCCTCCCTGTGCTCTTCTCAGGCGAGGTGGAATCACTCCATTCCGAGTTCGTGGCCGTCCGTGAAGGCTGTTCTTCCCCGACTGCGCAGAACCTCTCAGACCAGGAGCCAGAGCGGCAGAGAAGACTCTCCCACGACAAACCTTGAAGGAACCAGTCTTCGAGGTCTTCTACAAAGTTCTTCCTCCCCCTGTCAGCGTCCAGGAACAGAAGGCGGAACCCCGTTCGGCATCCGACAACCAGAGATACCAATTTTCTACCACACCCACGCCGTTCTGCCTCCTCACAGTCTGCACCGATCACCGTCCACTTCTCTGGACACCCAGCTCATCTCCAACATCAGAAGACTTCTCCGTTTGTTTTGATGCAAAGTAGACTCGTCCATGATTCCAACGAGTCTAGCGGTGCCAAATTTGGAGCTCAGGAGTGATCGTGGCAGCTTCTGCAACCTGCTGTTTCAGACTGAGCTCGGCCAGAGACCAGAGCTGCATCCATCTTCCAGTCGCTGGAGCAGTCAGCCCCCAGATCAGAACGTCGTCCAAAAAATTCAAGCCACACCCCTCTCCGGTTAGCAAGCTTTTGGCGCAAGTTTCATGAGATTCCAAGTTCGGTGGAATTATTGGCAGCATCGACATCGGCCCTCTGTCCAGAATTACAGAAGCTAGGCAGAATCGGCAAAGCTCGGAAAGTCGACTCTATCTCGCTCGTTCCCCTCCCCGCTTGGCCGGCTGAAGGCCCCTCCCTGCGTGGAGGTAATTTTTGGTTGTAATACATTAACCCTCACCCCAAGATCCCCCCCTTGCAAGGGGCGTAGTGCTGTACCTCTTCACATTTTCAGGTCAAGCTCCATCGCCGCGGCGATCGGGTGTATACCCTCGCCTCCCGGCGCGCCCTCGTCTCCGAACGGGATCGGTGTCTTCACACCGATCAGGTGAGCTTCTGATCACACCCTTGTAGCTTCATTTCTGCAAATGTAGTATTGCCTTGAATGCCCGTCGGACGGTAAGAGAGTGCTCGGAATTCATTTTAAGCAATATCGTGCCCACCGCGGCCCGTGAGTGAGTGCCACCCCACACCCCGCCTTGCGGGCCAGCCACCCACAAAGTTGGGACTCCCTGGCCCATTGGAGGTCAGCCTTAGCATTGTAAGTCCATTAGGACAATTGGGTCCCGCCTCGGACCCTCACCATCATCTCCCGGACCCACCGGGTGAACGTGTGAACCGAGTGAGCAGAAATCATCGTTATGAGAATCATTGAGCGCTTGTATGCTTGCGGGTCTAAGTCCTAGGGTCACCTTATCATATTTAGTGGTCTTTGGGCTGTGCCACATCAGGTACGTGGCTCCGGTGTTTTTCAACCCGAAAGGCATCCGGGTGTAGCAGTATACGCCTTAGTCGGTGATGAAGGCGGTCTTCTCGACATCTTCTGGATCCATTCTGATCTGGTGGTAACCTGAATAGGTGTCTAGAAAGCTGAGTATCTCGTTGCCCGAGGTTGAGTCAACCAATTGGTCGATGCTCGGCAACAGATAACAGTCCTTAGGGGTGGCCTTATTCAGGTCGGTGAAATCCACGCACATCCGCCACTTGCCTGAAGCTTTTGGTACCAGGACGACGTTGGCTAGCCACGTCGGGTATAGGACCGGCCTAAAAAGGCCAGTCTCTTGCCCCTTTGTGACCTGCACCTTGATGATCGCCTATTTCTCCGGTGCATGCTTCCTCCTGCGCTGCTGTACGGGCTTCACGGCGGGGTCGAGGTTGAGCTTGTGCATTACAGTCTCCTCTGGTATCCCAGAGAGTTGATCATCAGCCAAGCAAAAACTCGGATGTACTCAGAAAGGAACTTTTTATATTGCTATTGAACCTCAAATGGTAGGTCGGCTCCGATCTTTACTCCTAGGGCCAGGTCATCGTTTAGGAAAACCGCCAGCAATTTGCCACCAGGTTCGGTGGTTGCGGATTTATCCTCGACTCCCCGGGGGCCCTTGTCCTTCCCGTCCGGCCTTGTGGCCTCTACCGAGATATTGTAGCACCTTCTGGCCGCGGCCTGGTTACCTCGGACTTCCCCCAACCCATTTTTGGTGGGGAACTTCATTTTCTGGTGATAGGTAGACGGCACCGCTTTTATTCGGCTGAGGATTCCCCGGTCGAAGATGGCGTTGTATGCTATCATACCTTTAATCACTATGAAGTCCACCATGACCGTAACGGTTTTGGGTGGGGTGCCGAGGGTAACCGACAGGCTTAGGGCTCCCTCGGGATAGGTGGCCAGGCCATTGAACCCGCAGAGAGGGGTTCGGATCGGGCGGAGTTTGGATGGTTCCTCCCCCATCTTAAGGAAACAATCGTAAGACAGTACATTAGGGGCACTCCCATTGTCAACTAGAATCCTATCTACGTTACAATGGTTTATCGTAGCCGAAATCATTAGGGTGTCATCATGCGGGGTGCTCAGCCCTTCCAGGTCTCGGTCGGAGAAGACTATGACCTGGGGCTCACTCGACGGGGCCTTGGGAGGCTCTATGGCTCGGCTCACCCGCTCGGCATGACGCTTCCTTCCTCGGCTGTTGTCGCCGCCAGATGCTGCTCCTCCGGAGATGACATTGATGTGTATCCCGCGGGGGGCATTGTCGATCTCCTCTGGGGCACCTGGGTCTTCTTTACGCTCGGCTATGAACCGAGCTAGATGTCCCTGACGGATGAGATGCTCAATCTCATCCTGGAGCTGGTGGCAGTCGCCGGTGTGGTGCCCGTGATCGCTGTGGAACAAGCAGTGCTTGTTGCGATTACGGTTCTTCGATCTCATTGGCTCGGGTTGGCGGAGGAGGCCCGAGTCCTTGATGCCTTCGTAGATCTCGTAGACCGGCGTGGCTACTGGGGTGTACCGCTCGTACTTTCGTGACGGTTCCTTACGTTCCCCATCGCGGTTCCGCCTTTTCCCCGAACCTGAGCTTGGCTCAGACGCCCGCTTCTTGTCCCCCTCCCGACCCGAGCCGGTTGCGTCTCGGCAAGCGCTGAGCACCTCTTCGCACTCGGCGTGGCGTAATGCCAGAGTCACTAGCTCGGCAAGGGTCGAGGGAGGGTGGAGGACAAGTTCGTGGCGGAGATTCTCATCCCGGGTGCCCCCAGTCAACGCGATTATGGCTGAGGCCACGTCCAGGCGGGGGATTCTCAGGGCTTCTGACTTGAATCGGTGAATATAAGCCCGGAGTCTTTCCCGTTGCGCCTGTTTGAGGGCCAGGAGCCCCGCTACCGACCTTGGGGGGGCACTTCTGGCGAAACTCTCTTTGAAGACTCGCCCAAATTGCTTGAAGTCTCGGATGGATCCGGGGGCGAGGGCCCGGAACCACGCCTGGGTGCCCTGGACCAGGGTGGTCGCGAAGGCTCGGCACTTGATGGCATCCGACGCTCCATGCAAGGTCATCAAAGCGTCAAAGCTATCGTAATTATCGGCCGGGTTGCCCTGGCCTCCGTAGAGCTTGAAGGTCGGGATGGAGGTTCTGGGAGACACCTCTGCCTTCAGGATGTATTCGGAGAACGGGGATTTCTCCTCATCCTCCGAGAAAGAGGTCTTATGCAGGGCGCGGAGGGCGCGCTCCTGCTCTGTGAAACGCCTCTCGAAATCTCGCAGTCGGAGGGATAACTCCGGCTGTTGTCGTGCCGTGGGGCTGGGAGGAGCGTCTTGGTGATCCCCGGGAACATCAGTCTCCGGGTTTGGACGGCGCGCCCCAGGTTTTCCCCACCTTGGTGTGGAGGAAGCCTCTTGCTCCGGAGGCGGAGCCTGCGAGGGTCCTCCAATCCTGTTGCGGATGATCTGCTGGCCGCGGAGAGTGAAGCGGCCTCCGGCGGTGTGCTGGGATGCATTCTCGCGGGGAGGGCTCCCAGACGGGGCGGGGGACCTTCCATCCCTAGCCGCCAGGGTCCTCATGCGTTCCACGAGGACATTCAGTTTTGCATTGAGGGCCTGGAAGGCTTTGGCGCCACCATTGAGCGGTAGCCCTACTGCCGCAGGAGGGGGTGGTGGTTCGTCGGCGGGGGCGCTGGCGTTGGAGGGAGGGTTCTATGAGTCCCGGGAGGGGCCATCCCTTGCCGCTACCATGGCCTTTCCCCTGTCACTGGCGGACCTCCTCCCTGAGCTCCTTCGCACCATACTGGCTTCTTGTACGTTTCCCACAAACAGCGCCAGATGAAGAAGGGCAATCACACGCTCAAAACTCCTGAGCAGGAATCACTTCACCCTTCTGGTGGAGAGGGATCTCGCGTAGAAGCTACTTCCTCCCTATATTGCTCCCACCATAGCTCTACTGACTTAAGCATCGGAGGGTTTTCCCCAGGGACTCATCCCTGGGCCCCCTGATCCGTTTCCCTTTCTTGCAGTTCACTATCCGGTGATCCACTGCCTGCTCAGGACCAGCGCGAGATCATGTCTCTTCAGAAACCAGGTCATGTTTTGAAAAGATTTAACTACTCCAATCATGACAAAACGAAGTAAAGGTCATCTAGATGCATAGGTTGCAGTGAATTGACAAGATAATATCTTTGATCTTTGATTAGGGCTAAGAATATGTATGTATGTATGAACCCACTAAAACATGGAATTCATAGTCTATAATGCATGAAATCAAGTACAATCAAAGGGTATTTATCCCTAACAAGATATTTTTTCTAATCATGAGATAACCTACCTCTTAACTAGGCTTTAAGCTTCTAATTTGAGTCTGAAAATCGAGCCCTAGCTCTCCTTTTCCA